>VXBL01006987.1:151238-179764 GCA_013400195.1 Aramus guarauna | reverse complement strand
GCACCTCCTGCGGGGGCTCCTGCCGCTTCTCACCGTCTTCCGCCTCGAGCGGGCCGAGGGCGCGGCGCGGAGAGCAGGTGACACCGGCGGGGACGGCGACAAACCCTTGGGGGTACCCTCGGGCGGGAGGGACGAGCCCCCAAAACTGCGGGGGGGAGGGGGGGAGACAAACCCCAAACCCCCGCACACACTGCGGGGTGCCCCCGACCCCGAGAGGTGAGCCGCAGGGGTCTGTGGGGACAGCTCCGGGGCGGGGGGAACTGCTGGCACGGGGAGAAGGGGTGAAAGCTTCATTATTTTTGATTATTCTTCCCGCACCCCAGGCCTCTCGACGCAGCCCATCTGGCGCAAGCTGTGGGACGACGTGATGAAAACCAGGCCGCCCAACTCAGAGGTGAGGGGACGCTGCCAGTGGGAGAAGGGGCACGACACAGGCACCCCCGTTTCTGCCGTCTTCTGCAAGGTTTCATTTCTAAGCCTGACAGTGCCGCTGGTGCTTGTTTGTAAGCGTTTGTAGAGCTCCGGACCAAAGCGTGACCCCGGTATTGTAATCGTTTTGGGAACGGGATTCATAAAGGGAATTGTAGTGTACATCTCACGGTAGCAAGTGTGCTGAAGAAATAAATTCTGTCCTTAGAGATGTAATTCTTGGGGAAGCAGAGGATAAAACCAGTATCTTCCACCTACACTGGCAAAAAAATGTGCTGATGTCTTAGAAAGCGCTAGTAAAATACTTAATAGAAGAGTTTGGTCTATGTAGGAAAACTGAAGCAGCTCCATTGATTCAGTATCGTAAAAGAATGGTTAACGCACAACTTAATCACAGCCTATAAAGAGACACTCGGGAAGAAAATTCCTGATGACGTGTTTTTTTTTTAATCGGTGAAAACTTGGCTTAGCTTCAAACCCCTGAATACGTTTAAATTGGTTAAGAAGCAGGATGAAGAGATAGCGATGAGAGTAATGGTTTTTGAACAAATACACAGAGGAAGGATGTTGAGAACTAGGAAGGCAGTCTCACTTGTGCTAGCAGAAGGTTTTCTTGGACGCCGCTTTTGCCACGTTAGCAGAGAGCAATAATTTAACTGAAAAAGACTGAGAAAAATCATGGCTGACAACTTGTTAACATGGCCCTGTTGAGTAGGTTTTATCCTGGTTGACCTAAGGTAATTTAATTGCAGAATATAACCTGTTGGAGGAAGAAGTTCCTTGAAACATTCTTCTCAAACGTTCTTCACGGTGTCTTGGATGTTTCCTCTGACTGGCGTCTCAACGACCGTCACTTTTCGCCGCTGCTCCACAGCTCCCCACACGTTTCCCAGCTTACCCTCTGCAACATGCTGCAGGGCGCGGTGGAGCTTGCCGCTGAGCACAACCAGAAAGTGCTTGAAAACCTGGCAGGCTCCCTGCGGATCTTGAAGTTCCAGCACCTCCTCTCCTCTGACCAGTCCATCAGGCATTCGCTGGTTTTACTTCTTCACCGGCTGATTCACCATGGCTCTGTCAGCCAAGTGTCCATGTATTCCTGGCCCGTTCCTGACACGGTTCTTCTCGTCCTCATTTTGAGCATGAGTGCTGGGTTTTGGCGCTTGGGAAATGCCCTCACGTATCACGGCAGCCTGTGTGGCCTTTGCAGAGGGGAGGACAAAGCCCAAAGCCAGGACCCAGCACAAGAGCGAGCAGAGAGGGGCCGCTGCGATGAGAGGGAGCGGAGCGATGACGAGAACCAGAAGGGATCCCCCAGGGCCCCGGAGATGAGCGGGTGCAGGACTGATGCTTGCCTGAACTCTGTCCTCTCTGGATCAAGAAGTCCTCCTCTGCGAAACCAAGCGTGTGAGGAGCTGAGCAGCGAGGTGCCCTGTGACCGCACCGGTATTCAGGGAGGATCTTCTCGTCGTTGGGTCTCAGACCAGCTGCCCCATCACCCTGTTCTCCGAAAGACACGCAGACGGCTGAAATCTGCGGTAGGTAAGAAACGTCGCTGCCTCAGACGAAGCAGGAGACTGTATGCTGACCCAGAAGACCTGTATGATTTTGTTTTTACTGTTGCTAGAGAGGATAATTCAGGGTTATTCAACAAAAACAGCGCCATAGAGGGAGAAAACGCTGAGAACTGGACTAGTTCCTCCCCAGGATCTCCGTGCGCTGGCCATGCTGGCTGTAAGAAGAGAGGAGGATCTGCTGGGATCTTTTCTCTGAAAGCTGCTCACCGCTTCCGAAGTGTGTCCACGCTGGAATTGTTCTCCATTCCTTTGACTGAGGAGACCTGTCGGATTCTGAGTAACCTGCTGAGCTCCTGGGTGTCTTTAGAAAACTTGGTTCTGTCTTACAACGGTTAGTGGTATGAACAGATTGATTCCTTCCAGCCTTGGTCTAACGGTCTGACTTACTGCTCAGGTTTACCCTGATTTTATTTTTACTGGAATGGGCATGGTAAAAATATTGGTACCTGATCTTGAGAACAGCATCAGTAGAGATGGTTAATGAGTGTGAGGACTTGTTTGAGGGACAGAATGGGGCCCTTCTGCCCCAAAACAGCCCCCGGCCGTGTGCTTAAAAGCCATCCAGAGAGGGCAAAGGTTAGAGCCAGATCTCCATCTCCCATATACACCAGCAGTGCCGTAGCTTAAGAATGCGCGGATAAAGCAGTCTGGGAGTTTAGCCTTTGACTTAGGTTGCCTGGCCATTGGTGCAGCTCCAGCTGCGTGTGCGGTGGTGCCTGTACAGGCGCAGCTAACACCTTTTTGTACAAATGCTGTTCCAGGCCTGGGCGCTAACATCATCTGCATCCTCTCTGGGCTCCGGGCCCTCTCCCGCCACTCGGACTGCCACCTCCGCGTGGTGCGCGTGAGCGACATCTTCTCCCACATGCCTTGCATGGAGCTTGTTCGCTGCATCCTAAGCGCCTTTCCCCAGCTCCACACACTCTCAGTCAGCTTCGACCTCAAATGTCAGCTGGAGGGGAACAGGCCAGAGGGGAATCCAAGCTGCAGCGAGGCAGAAATCCCAGGTAGGAAACGGATTCTGAGCAATGTCCGGGATGTGGCAGGCAGATAGAGCTGTAAAAGCTTGGCACGCAGATTTGAACTCTGCACTGTTACAGTGACGTGTAATTAAGCAATTACAGCCTCACCTTTCTGATTTAGATGGTGTTACAGTTTGTCTTTTCCAGGCTGTGACATGCTCTGTGGAGCCAGAGTCTTGGACAAAGCAATTGTATTGCTTTATGCCAACCTGCTGCAACATCAGCTTTGTACAGGGCCAGTCGTAACCTGCTAGCAGTGACTGGCCACGCAGCGTATACGAGGAGTGCATCCCACCAGATCTGTACATTGGTTGGGAGCTTCTGCTGTGTCCCTCCTATTGACTGGGCAGCTCTAAGCCTTGGACAGACCCTTAAGCAGAAGCAAAGCATCTCTTGATCATCACAATACCACATGTGATGGCAAAGCACTGTCCAAGCCTCTGGATTACAGTCAGGGAGCTGTAGCAGTGTGTTCTCAGCTCACAGGTCTCTCATCACCCTTATTAGCCCCTCCATGACCAGAAAAGCAGTAAGCAAAGCCTGAGCACATATGGAGTGGGTCAGTGAAGAGCTGTGCTCTGGGAAGACACTGACTGGTTTCTCAAGCATTGTTTCACTGCCAGAACACAGTGGTGGCCCTGTGGCCTGGCAGGAGTCCTGAAAGGAGCCTTAAGGGATTTACACTACCATAGGTCTGAGCTGCCATAGAGCTCTGTGAGGCAGGGTGTGTTGCATAGGTACTTTCTACCAACCTAAATGATAGTCATGTCAGGCACGCAGACTTCTTGCTTGCTCTGGGACCTAGCTTACGTTGAAGATGGGTACTCCGGACCAAGCTCTTTCATTGTTGTTTACTTTTCTTCCCTCAGAGAGCTGTCTGGAGCAGCTGGAGATCCGATTCCCCAGGGAACCTTTGCACACCGTGTTCCTGCTGCCAGTGCTCAAGGCATCAAAGTCCCTCCAGCAGTTGTCCCTTGACAGCGCCACGCTGCCCTGTGCTCAGGAGCTCGGGCTCCTTTTGGAGGCACTCAGAGGTACTCTGCTAAGCTTTAGGTAGCTTCACTGTGACACACAGCATAGCTTCCTTGCTGCGATCTTCCATCCTTTACCATGAAGCCAGCTTAGGTGGGTCCATTTCTTCAGTGTGGACGTCCTCGTCTCCTGAGAAAAGCAAATGGGTGTCAACCATCCCACTTTCTGTGCTGAGCATGTGAATGATCCTGCACAGCAGGATGGTTCCTTTTTAATTACCCACAACCCAGCACAAACTATCCACAGTCCAGCTCAGTTTCTGGGCATTAGCTGGTAGTTGGATCAGGGTGTTTTTATCCTAAGGACGTACAGTACTTTACCCAAGAACTTGTTTTGCTTTTAGAGTGTAACCCAAATTTGAAGAAAGTGAGCTTTCATGATGTGAACCTGGCTGAGCACCAGAAAGAAGTTCTGCTTTTGCTTCAGGATCCCGTACTGCAAGGTACAGCGAATTCCGGGGTGCTGGTGCCTGGAAAGGTGCTACAGGTGGCTGCTTGTGGCTGGCTGACATTTAAGAGGTGATCTTCGGATGTGCGAGGTTTAGTCAAATGTCACTGGGGCAGATCTATAGCTGTTGGCAGAGCGGGAACATGTCTGGTTCTTTGTGCCAGCAGGGCAGAGAGAGGAACAGCTGCAAAACTGGTGTGTGCTGCCAAGAAGAGTCCATATTCTTAGCTTAAAACAAAGGTTTTTAACCTGCAGAGCACATTAGCCTTTAATTGAGTCAGCTGGCAAAGCCACTTCCCTGGGTGTGATCTCCACTCTCTTCCCATGACAGAGTGGCAGTGCTGTTATATGCAATCCACTGCTGGGGAAGCCGCCTTCTTGCATACGGATTAAGGACTGGAGCTGTCTGCAGGATGTAATTACGGAATAATGAAGTGCCCAGGGAGTACTAACGTGCTGTCAATCCTTTCTTCTGTAGAAATAACGTTTTCCTTCTGCCGGCTGTTTGAAAGCTCTACTACTGAATTTTTGTCGAAAATAATCAACACAGTGAAAAGAAATTCATCTTTGAAGAGCCTCAAACTGCCTGGGAATCGCCTTGGTGCGTACTGTGAATGTTGCTGTGGGACCTTGACTTTAGACCAGCTCTCTTGGAGATAACTTGAGGGTTGGAGTTAGGACCTGTGCTGAAAACACAGGCATGAACAGAGTGGATTTAGCTCACAAAATAAGGAGCACCAAGTTCATTTTATAATGGCAGAGTTTCAGTTGCATTCAGCAATGTACCAAGAGCCCAGGTGCTGCATGGTCATTGCGGTTGCTTTTCTCTGCAGCAAAAGCAAGTATCAGTGGGATTTCAGATTTGAGTGAACACTAATCTGCTTTAGACTCTAACAGGAATACATCCAGCAGCAGATGTGCTGCCTTTCATCAGGAGGCACAGGTTTCCCCCAAGTTTGGGCATTTTGTGCCTTGAAAGCTGTTGGCAGCCACTGGAGGGATGGGGATAAGTAAAGGAAGGGTTTGTGTCAAAGAAGTGAAACTGAATTTACAGAAATGATAGGCTTTTTTGATCACAGGCCAAGTAGAAATACCTGAGAAATGAATTTCAGGTAAATCCAGAGTATTATTTTCTGTTCTTTTAAGGAAATGAAATGAGAAAGCTTGGGATCACCTGAAATACACATAATTTCTGAGGTTTGAGTTTAACCCTGTGCTATTGGCCATTTTTAAAACAAAGCTGCATATTGACTTCTCAAACAAAACCAGGATTTTTCTAGTGAAACAAACTGCTTAATCAGCAAATGTTTCCATTGCCTTGAACACTCTGCTCAGCGGGGCAAATGTGCTTTAGGCCACTGAGGGGAACAAACTGAGGGTTTTGATGAGAGATGAGCCCTTTGTGCTGCACGCACCTGCTCACGGCCTCCTTTCTGCACTATTACCCTAGCCCTGTGGCCATTTAAAATATTTAAGACAGTTCCCAGTTTGCATCTAACACCTGCATTTCTCCCCTCTTAGGGAATCACAGGCTGGTCGCCCTTGCGGATATTTTCTCTGAAGATTCCTCCTCTTCTCTCTGCCAGCTGGATGTCAGGTATTCTGCTGCTCTAAACACACAGAATTTCTTCTGTGTTTTGGGAGGGCCGGAGCTGAACTGGGCTCAGACAGCAGAAGAAACCTGAACATGGTTTTGTTCCTTCCTCAATGGAACATGTGCCCAAGAAAAGCTTAGAGAAATGCTGCAGTGAGCACATACAACCTCAGGGACCTCCAGCATCTCTGAGGCATCTTGCTGTCCCTTTTATAAATGAGTCAAGCTCCATCTTAAAAGCAGCTTTGGTTTGCTGCTCCCTTGGGAGGCTGCTGCAAGTTCCTCTTGTGCTGTAGGTTAGTTCTAACATCACTACGTATATTTATTCTTAGGCATCAGTGTGAATAGCTCTGTTCCCCCTGCCTGGAATAGGGAGAGAATGCTGTCATTGCCAGTCAGATCCCATGAATGCCTCTGCATTCCTTTTGTCTTTGGTCTTCAGCCTGAACTTCTGCTCTCTCCTTGAGCCTGAGTGGCCATAAAGATAGGCAGTAACTTTCACAAAGCACGTGGAAGGTGGCATTTCTGCAGTACTAATGACTTTTTTGCTTGATCCCCCACCACCACCTTCTTTACATCCTAGCGGCTCATGTTGCTCAGATTGCAGGCCTGACAATTGATTTAACCATGGCCAACTCCTTCAGCAGCCTTGAATCCTGATTGTTACTGTGCCTCTCAGAGGATTAAGTCCAGCATGCAACTTCATATTTAGTTACAGACCTATGGAGGTGAAATGACCTTTTAATCCCCTAGAAACACCAGGACCTGACACATGCTCTTTAGACTTTCTCAGAAGAGAGAAATGATCACTTACTGCTGAGGCTTGCACTGGGACCTGTAGGTTGGGCTGAGCCCCTTGGTCCAGGCAGCTGACAGCTGCTATGAGACTGAAGCGCTCCTGGCACTGCTTAAGCCAGCAGCTTGGGTCCAGCTACATTTTAAGGCCACAGCTAGGTCTACTTAAGTCCATAGTAAGGAGGCCAGGATAACAAGCTTAGCTTGTCAGTAGTTACTACCTTAGTTTTAAAAAGCTTCCAGCCCTTAATAGTACTGTGCTTCAGTTTTGTTTTTCATCAGAACTGAAAGACCACTCATACTTTGTATAGCTGAACAAAGTTGTACTTTGCATTGAAATATCCTCAAATGCCTGCACTGGCAGTTACTGGAAGGAACAGTAATTTAAACTGCTCAAATTATAGCTGAGACTCTTAATGACTTTTTTTTTTTGTCCTCCTTTCCCTGGAAAGCTCTAACTGCATCAAACCTGATGGGCTCCTGGAGTTCACAAAGAAGCTGGAAGGCCATATCCAGCAGAGAGGGGGACAGATTCAATTCACACACCTCCGCCTCTTCCAAAATTGGCTGGACCAGGATGCTGAAACAGCTCAAGAAGCACTTCGGCGTCTCAAAGCCGTGTGCAGTGTGGTCAACGACTCGTGGGACTCCTCCCAGGCCTTTGCTGACTACATTAGTGTTATGTGATGGATGCAGGAGAAAACTGATCAGCTTGAACCTAAGCAGTTCAGTCCCTGGCCAATGACATTTATTTCACAGCATCGGTAGGGGTTTCTTCCCTGGTTCAAGCAGGATACAGTTGTTCTTGTCACTTTTCTATTTATTTGAAGAAGGGGTACCACAGTGCTGTGACACACAAGACCATGCAGGTCAACAGCTGTATTTCCAGGTGATCTAACTCTTAAAATATTCAAACTGAGAAGATAGTAAGTGGGACAGATACCAAATGAGTTTCTTTGACTTCCTGCAGATCTCTGAACAAGCAGGTACTTATTTCACTGTATGTTGTTAGAAATTTCCTATTGTTTCAACCAATGTCTCATCAATATCTATTTCCATTGTTGGAGAGACTCTGAAGCCATCTGGCTGTGGACCTTGGCAACCACCTGTAGGTGACCTTCCTTTTGAGCAGGGCATTGGACAACATGACCTTGAGGTCCTTTCCAACTTCAACCACTCTGTGATCTGTGAAATGAAAACTCCTCCCTCTAGTTAAAGGGAGTAGAAAACAAGCTAGAAGAGCCCCCATCCTTGACCTTCTACAGTTGGAAGATTTTACTTTATACAAAAAAATAAAATCTTTATGTACCAAGTAGTCTGCTGTTTATTTGCAATTATGTTGCCCCTCTCCAGTGTCTGCAGTCATTTTACAGAGTTTTGGAATTGTTTGTTCTTTTGTAACATTTTTATAATAAAAATATAATTAAGACCCATAACATACTAAAGTGTAAATTTTATTACTGGTTTGTAATGTGACCTAATTAAAACACTCTGCTAGATCAGGGGATCCTGCCCATAACAAAGCAAGTGGTTTTAGAAACAGAGTTACCTTAATAGAGCCTGATTTCCTACTGCCTGCATGATCTTTCAGGCCAGATGTTCAACATCCAAGTTTGGTTTTGGTTTTTTTTCCTTGAATAAATCCTCTTGGTCCTGAGTAATCAGCAAGGTTCACATTTCACAACAGAAACTGATCCTGCAAGTTTCTGATGAACAGCTGTAAGCCAGAGCCGTCAAGGAAAAACACATGACTGTGCACATCAAGTGCTATATAACTGCAGGCTTAACCTAAAGCTAGAGGCAGAACTTGGCTGCGTAGAAGGCACAGACACTGCTAGCACAAGAAGCAGTGCTGAATCTGATCAAGCACAGAAGGTCCAGTTACTCCCAGTTCACAACAGCAGAGAAAAAGCCACGGACTCCTTGCTGCTGCAGTAGACTGCCCAGTGCTAAGGGCATTCCAGCCTCTCCAAAAGCACGCTGTTCTGCTATTCCACAGCTACGCAACAACCCAGCATGTACTGCTCCCCACTGCCCCTTTCCCTGAAAGGACTGAAGTGGGGCAGACTGCCACAGCAGCCTGCCCTTGCCCCCACGGGGGACAGTAACCTGTTAGGGAATCCCTCGCTGCTCTTCATGGGAGTGATGATGGAAAGTGAAGGTGACAGCGGCATCCCATGCAGCCTTCAGCACGGAATCCTGCAGCCCCCGCTTATCAGCACAGTGGTTCCACTGGGAGAGGTCAGAGGTGCAGTCAGACCCTTCAGGAGGGGGCCGTACCTGGTGGCCATTCACACAGCGACGACACTTGATCCTGGAACAGAGCCAGCGCAAGGTCAGTGCAAGGCTCCTGTTTCTTTAGCATATGGGTGGTTTAAAAATGCAGCCCAGTAACATTTGGATTAACTCCCCTTCACCTACACCACTGGCAACTGGATTTTCAGACAGGATTAATTACTACCACCTTTCATTTGAACACACCACCATCTTCTGGCATGTATGACAGAAGAATGACTCACATTTTGGAAACCCCAGGGTTCTGTTTCTAATGGCACTCCCCCTCCATGTTTAGCCATGTGGGAATGGTCCAGCGGGACCCAGAGGAAGTTCAGCAGGAATTTCCCCTGAAAGGTGAGGGATGTTGCTTAGAGTAGATCTCACACCCCCACTGCTAACACATTCTTAGCACTGTGTCAGTCTTCTCGAGTTCATGCTCCAAACCGCTCCATCTCAGCTCCTACCACCAGGTTGTGCTCAGGCTGTTCTGGAGACGCTTGCTGAGCTGCCACATAAGGAGACAGAGCAGCAGCAGCCCTGCCAGCAAGGCTTGTTGCCATGCAGACCAGATATCTCCAGAACTAAGCTTTGAGTCAGCTTACAACTAATCCTCTTCGCTTCTTGCCTTAACTCAGAGACTTAACTATCACAGCGAAGCATTTTCCTGCACTCCTTGTCCTCCTTCTGGTGGCTACAATATCACAGGTCTTGGGGTTGGGGGAGAAGGGCAGAGAATGGAGAAGAGGATTCTTTCAGTCCCCAGAACAGCACTTGGGCTGGCCTCATGTATTCTTAGCAGATAGAGCAACCCTGCTAGAGGAAGCAGCTCAGCATTTGGAGGTGACAAACCACCAGGAAGAAAGTAACAGGGAAGAACCAAGTTGGGCTCCACCAATTTGAACAGCTTTGATCAGTTTCTCTCTTTTCACTAGGTGTACTATTTCACAGCCTCCAAACACAGACAGCAACAAGATAGTTTTCTCATCTGTCCAGCCAGCACAGCTTTTCCAAGACAACAAAACAGGAGGACAGCAAGGAAGTGCTCATCTCCAGGTGGTTAACAGCTTTAGAAGCAGAGACACTTGAAGCCCTCCCTCTCTGAGCTTCTTCCTGCTGCCTGAGGAACCCCAGAATCAGTAGACGAAACTGTGAAGGGTTTTTTTTTTGCTGACCCCATCCGTTAGTCGTTCAGTATACTCACTTGTCATGGGTGTCACTGGTGGTGGTCTCATTCAACGTGAAGAGCTCTTTCAGCTCCCCAAGTGAGAAGTGCCTCTCTACATCCTGCTCTTCATCAACCACGCAGCTGCTGAGGGCCTTCTTGTGGGTCTGGCGTTGGAATATCTTCTCCTCTATGGTCCCTGTCTACAGGAGAGAGAGTCAGAGATGAAGCACAGTTGGGACACGTGTTAAAGGAGCACTACATCAGGGAAGTGTCACAGATCAACTGGCAGTAAGCTGTCAGGACCATTTAGTGCCTTGCCAGACCAGTACAGATGACAGACAGGTTTTATTAGCTGCATTCCAACCACATCCTACTTGGTTGCTGATCTAACCCAATTCTGCTTCTCTTGTCTTTCACTGTGGCTGAAGGAGAAGATCCAATGGAGACACGGATGAGGAAGAAGTGCAGCTGCCACTTGTGGCTGGAGCTTGCACATCACACCAGGCGGTGCTGACAGGAAGGAAAGGAAAGGAGCTGAGCAGCTACAGCCACTCTCCCACAAAAAACCCAAACACAACCTCCCCCAAAATACAGCAACAATGGCTAGCCCTAGGTGACACAAGCATCAGCAGTAATTTGCTGGTTCACCCACACACAGATTAATCACGCCTGCTGTCTGGAGGGAGATGACTACTTCTAGAACAGATGTGCAGAAAGCTCATCTATGGGCTACATTTTTAAGGCCACACTCTAAGAGAAAAATGCCTGGTTTGCAAAAAAAAAATGTAATACAAAGGAGGGGGGTGATTAGTCATGATTTGCAGACCAGTTTCCTAGTTCTGAAAGCAAAGGACCTTGCTGCTTCCAGGTGCAGCCACGTCCACAGAAAAAGTGGAACACTATAAGGAAGAGATAGAGAAAGAACATCTGCTTTGTGAAAGTAAAATAATAATTGATCAAGGAACACAAGCTTACAAAAAAACCCAGAGTCTGAACTAATGAGGTGAAGGTGAACAAGGGCAGAGAGGGGACATTTCTGAGCAGCAATCACTGGCACTCTAGACAAGTAGCCTGAAAAGATGAGTCTCCTTTGAGCTTTTCCTTTACAGAGCAGTTACCCCACCTGCTAACTGGTAGCCCCATTCCAAAAGCTGCTGTAATTCTGGCAATGTACTTGCTGTTTAGTAAGTACAAATAAACCCAACCAAACCAGACTTCAGCCAGACTGAAAAAACGCAACTCCGGCATCAGACATCCCACAAAATTAAAGAAGTCAGATGCCCAAATGACTTCAAAGGAGCATCTGATCTGGAAAGCTGCAGTTGTTTCTACTTCTCAGAAGCCAGTCACCATTAGAAACTAAGGCTTGCAGTAATGACCCTCTAGCTCCAATCTTCATGGTTTTCCATGGCAACACATCTAAGGGTAGGAAGCAATTAAGTTCCAATCAATTCTGGTCACTGACACAAAAGGGTTTTTCCCCTTCTGATCCCAATCACAGCAGCCGCAGTCTGGGCTGGCACCAAGAACTCCGTGTCGAGGAGGTGAGAGGAGTAAGACTCACTGAAAGTAGTCGATAGATATAGCATGTCTTCTTCTGGCCATCCCGCCACACACGAGCCATGGCCTGCTCATCATTAGCTGGATTCCAGTCCGGGTCGAACATAACCAGTCTGTTAGCCCCGATCAAATTCAAACCACAGCCACCTGCTTTGCTGCTTAACATGAAGATAAACTCAGGGCTCTGTGGAAAAAAGCAGGCTCAGATTAAACTGCAGAGGCAGCCATACTTTTACTCACAGCATTCAGAATTGGCAGCAGCACAGCTGCTCACATCTGGCAGGTTCTACTTACCGAGGCGCTGTTGAATCGCTCCACAATCTTCGCTCTCTTTTTAATGGACATGGTGCCATCCAGCCGGACATATAAATACCTAGAATACACAGCATTTGCTACAATCAGACTGCGACCTTTAGAGCATCCTACTTGAAAGAGAAAAATCTTTCACAAACAGCCTTCTAACGAGGGCCTGAGCTTTAGGAGCTTTTGTAGAGGGCCAGAGCTTTTCTGCTGAGTGACCCCAGTAGCCAAAGCACCGGCCACATTAAGTTCCAATTCAGGAACATCTGAGGTAAATGACAGATTACAAGTTTCTGCTGATAGAAACTTTAAAAATAGCCGGTTTCTTCTACAGTATAGGCTGTAAGTACAGTCTTGCAGGATTAAACAAATGAAGCCCAAAGACAAACCTCCTGTTCCTGCAGAGCTTTTCAAACAGGTCCAGTGTCTGAGTGTAGTTAGACACTAAAACCACCTTGTCATTACTGGTGCTTTTTGTAACAGCAAGGATGTAGTCCAAAACCAGCATCTTTCCTGGATAAAAAGGAAAGAAAGAAGAAAGCTAGAGCAGAAGTTCCCAAATTCCAGACCTTGGAGGGGCACTTGATAAAATGCTAAATCCAGTCTCCTGGTTGCCTGTGTTAGGCAGCACATTTGTACTGTTGAGTTCCACAGTACCTGAAAGCTGGGGCTCCACAGATTTGGTGCTGTAGCCAGCAGGGAACAAGTCCAGGGCTCCCATAAAACCTTCTTCCTCTTCCACACACTTATCATGGATAAGAGCAGGGTCTGGAGAACAAACAGAGCTCAGAGACTGTGGGGTGCACAAAGGAGACCCAAAAAAGCCCACCAACAGTGCAAAACCCAAACCCATTACATGAGTGGAACGACTCACGATTGCAGAGCTTCTTCAAGGATGTGATGGAAGAGAGAGATGACACACTGATTTTGCCCTCCTTCAGCTCCTCCACTGGCTTGGCTTGTTTCAGGAAGTTCTTGTACAGCTCAGCCTGCAGAGGTGTCAGTCTGAAACAGAACAAGAGCTCTATAGTCTCAGCCTGCGCCCAAACCAACCCCATGCTTCTTCCTCCTCTTATCTACAGAGTGCGCTCCTTTTCGCCTGATTTTTTTTAGCTACAGCATGGACAGCCTAGAACCGCCTCCAAGAGCATTGCTATCTCAGTCCAGAGCTGGAAGAGAAGCTTGCAGATACTCTGCACAGCCCAAGGCTCTGCTGTACACAGCTACCCAGAGCAGACCAGCTGGCTAGCAGAACCACCAGTTGCAGGCTCTCCATCCTTGCTTCAGAAGGAAAAAGCAACATATTGCCAATGGCTACAATCTCATTCCTAGAGGGAAGCAGTCACTGTAAGTATTCAAGGGCTTTTTGCAATGTTTTAGTCCTTCCTGTTGCTCCTTCCATCTCTCCCAGGCAGAGTACGTGCTTTTTGGTACCTGCAGCAGACCACCTGCTCAATCTTCACTGGCAGGTATTTGGACAGGATGTCTGAAGTTCTTCGGATTAAACACCTGCAGGGAGGGAAATTAAGATCAGATGCTTGGAAGACATCAAAACCCCATTTTATCACTATTATTCCTCATGAGCTCAAGACACAGTCCCTTCAATAAGTTATCTCCAAAAGACCGTAACAGTCCAACACACGGCAAAGACCAGACACCCACCATCCACACAAAGCCGTGCTGAGAGCCTTCATCAGCCCACACTACAGAACCCAGTATAACCTACTTTGTCTTTGTGAGGCTTCCAAATTTGGTTCATGAGATTTGGAGGGATCATGCATGATCCCACCTAACAGAGCCCAAGTCCCTTACGAAACTCAGCTCTTCCTCAGACTACCAAAAGCATTCTCAACTTGAGCTACAACAGACCAGTAGCATGGACAGCAAACAAGGACAGGATTTAACCACCACACTATGGACATAACCCAAAGTACAAGCAGGCAGCTCCCCACATAATAACTTAGTTGCCATCCTCAGCCAAGATGGCTTCATTGTCTGGCCCAAGATTTCAGCAAAGGGCATATCCTTTGGGGCTCTAGAAATGCCCCACGGAGCATTGGGATGGACTAGAAAGAGTGCTGCACTGAGCAACCAGAATAAGAAAGAGATGCAGAAACCCAGTTCTGCCAGGAAACATCGAAAATATGATGTTATGAAGCCTATAGAATACAGATAGCAGGGATATATGACAGCCCCAAAATCTGTCAAAGGCTGTTAAAGAAAGGAATAATCTGGTCTCCAAACTCATAAGCAGCAGGATGAAAAATAACAGGCTTAAACTGCAGTAAGGAAGATTTATGTTATACATTAAGAGCATTTTCTAACTGCAAAGACAGCGATGCCCTGGAAAAGGTGTCCTGGGGAATTTGTAAGGTCTTCAGTGCTGGGTGGGGCTTAAGCAAGGGACAGTTTAGGTCTAACACTGTCTACCTTAGAACAGCAAGATATATTAGACACCTTTCCAGCGCCTTTCCAGCCTTACACCTATGATTCCATATGCCTTTACATCACTCTCATTTGTAATTCCTACCAAATTCAACTGATTCATCTGTTCCTACCTACATGCTTCCCTATTTGTGTATCATGACTGTTGCACAATAAAAGAAAGGACACAGACATCAACACAGCCAGGCACAAGCATTCCTGAACACACTTTTATATCCCTTTTCCATCAACTATGAAAATAAATAAATGCACCTCAGGAAGGAATAAGCTCTTTTCCTCCCAACCTTTCCTTTCTCTTAGGCTTCTGCAAGCTGACCTGAGTCAAGGTCAGGGCTGTTTTTATAGAGAGCCTTTACTTAGCATGAAATTCAATTTACCATGGCTATGAACTGCAGGATTGTATTTGTGATGGTTTCAAAAGCTCAGATTGAAAAAAAAACAACCAAACAAACAAAAAAAAACACCAAAGAAAAAAAAAAATGAAGACACCAGCAATGCTGGGAATTCAAAAGAGTCTCTAGTATGAGTTCTTAGAGAGACACAAGTGATTGCCAGCAGATGTGGATAAATTGGTTGTATTCAAGAGAAAAGAAACCAGGTTTAAACAAATACAAAAAAAATCAACCAAAGAGAAATAAGACAGCATTTTACATCACAGAGGTGCTTTCTGGAGATCAAAAGTGACATCTCTGACACTAGTAGTCTAATCACATTAGTCCTACAGAGCCAGCACAGCTATGAAAGTGTGATCTGGACTTTTTTGTGACTTGGGCAATCAACAGCAGAACTGAGTGACATTCCCAATACTCTTTCTGTCTGTCACTCAACATCTGGGCTGGACGGATCTCAAGTCTGAGCCAGTCTACACTGCATTTATGTTAACACAAATAAAAGAATGCTGCCTCAGATCCCAGGAGAAAACAGAAACATAAGAATCAAATCATGATTCAGTATCTGCGTACATGTGCTTGGGGATGACTGCAGCTAACTGTGCCAATTCAATGTGCTATTTTTCAGAGTAAAGCTACATGCTATGTAGATTTCTTAGGCAATAAATACTTGCACAATCACTTCCTGAATAGACATAACTGGCAAAAGAATTCATTACAGCTACAACTGTAATTTGGAAACATATCAGTGTACACCAAGGGTTTATGCAAAAGCTCTGCAAAGAGACAAGGGATGAAGTTCACCTGTTCACAATACTGATCAGCTCTTTAAGCCTCTCTTCCCCTTTGTGTCGCTCAGCTTCACTCGCATCCGCATCTCTGCCTTTCAAGATGGGAATTTCAAAGTGTCTTTTAAATTCCTGTGCAGTCCCTGTACAGAAGAGAAGTGAAAAGGTGACAACTACCACCAAATAACTTGTGGTCAGTAGCCCACAGCCCCAGTTATCATACCATAAGCATGGGCCCAGCAGATAAAACAAACTCTTGCCCCATCAGTATGATTTGTTTTCCTTTTCTAGCCAGGAAAGATTCAAACAGGCAAATCTGTACAACAGAAAATAATTTTATACTCCAACAACAATGCACTGCCAAAGGTCATACAATTTTAGTTAAACTTGAGTCCAGTCAGGCATGTACTGTTTTTGTTCCCATTCCAGCTACACTTTTACTCCCAGATGCTGTCCTTGCAAACAATAGCACAGGCATTACGTGTGCCTGTTCCAAAATTATCTGTAATCAGTTGCTTATTACTGGTCACAGGCTGAAAGTGGGAAAAATTACTTATGCATGCATGCAGCTTTGCTGGCAGTATTTACAGTATTAATCTCATCTCAGAAAGAGACAAATCGGAAGCACAGGGAGACTAGCCTTGCCCAAAGTACACATCAAGTGGGCAGGAGAAATCACATCAGCTCCCTGTAATAACTACCCAAAATTGAAGCACATCGAAAAAGCAGATGTAGAACATCTACCATCCCATCTCATCCTTTCCTTGAGAAATCCTGGGGGCAGAACAGATGAACAGAAAGTGATACAGCCCTAACGCTGCTTGTAAGACTAAGAATCTGATGAATGCTTTTGAGAGTTGTGCATACACTAGAATTAATGAGAAGCCTCTTGGACTGGACGCCAAACAATCTGAGACAAACATTGGTGGTGAGTTGTAGCAACAAGGGCATGATTTACAGATTGGTTTATTTTATTTCCTTGACAGAAAAAAAATGATTTCTCTTGACAAAGCCAAGCTGCTCCACACTGGAAAGCAGCAGATCTGCTCATAACCCAGTGATGCAGGAGAGGATGCAAAGATTACTTTGCTTTTAAAACAGAGCTTGCAGACATAAGCAGAATATAGGAGTCAGAGACATAATATTTCAGTCTGCTACTAGCAATTGTAGAAACTCACTGAAAACTCACACTAATCAGAATAAAAGAGTCTGGAGGTGAGATACTATCTCAGGTAAAGTTAACCCCATATTCACAGGCCTTTGCCTTAAAGCACAAGAGCACTCTTAACTCCACATGCTAGATGTCACCCCCCAGCTTTCTCTCAGATTACCTGGAAGTAGGATGGCAGACTGCCAGAAATGTGGGCTTTGCTGCCTAACTCTGCCACAAGTTACACCGTTCCACCTTGCACCAGGCACTTCAACCTCCTGTGCAGATGGATACAAGAGAGGGAAGAGGGAAAAAGCTGTCTCCCAGGCTGCCTCTGTGCTCAACGCAGAGAGCATGTCATGTCAAACTCTCCTCTCCATGGAGCCTCTCCTAAAAGACATCATTCCTGGCTTAGATTTCTGAATTTGCTATAGCCTGGGAGTGTTGTGGGAAGTACGATTACAAGCAGGCCCTTCCTGCCCAGCAACTCCTACAGTATCTCCAAGGGCTTACTGTCAAAGTAACTCCTAGCCTACACGGACATTTTGGCTGACCAGTATAGCTACACAAGATCACAAGATTAATTATTTTACCTTAATAATTAATTCCCCTTCCAAAATACCTGTTAGATTGGTGTACTTTAAATTACAATCTTCTTGACACAGAGCTCTGATGATATCCAGCCTCTAGAATAGAGGACTCTGATCTAGACTTTGGGGATACAAACTGAAGGACACTAAGTCTCCAACCTGTACACGACCTTCCCTCTCACTAATGTCTTGGCTGCTGCTTTCACTGGCACTGCCAGCAACCTTCCCCTCCCGCATATGTCTCACATATTCACTTCTTACCTAGAATGCCTGAATTGACAAAGTGCACGAGGCTGAAATATTCAAGCAGGTCATTCTGAATGGGGGTGCCTGAGATAAGGACTCGTCGAGGTGTATTTAAGCTGTTGAGAGCCTGGTATGTTTGGTTTTCAGAGTTCTTCAGTCTATGGCCCTTTGAAAAAAAAGAAAAAAGGAATTAAACTGATATATCCAGTGGTCCTGATGGGAAGCAGCTTGGAGATCCTCATCAACACTGACATGCAGTATGCCCCACAAGACATCTCACCACTCTTTTCCCATTCCTGGTAATGTACTAAATGATGGATGTGTATTCAACTATTGCAACAGATTTCTTTCAAAAGCAAGAATCTGGTGGGAAACCTGAAGCTGTAATATGAGGAAACATGACATTACAAGCTTCCCGGACCAGAACACCTGAGTCACACCCAGGCAAGAGGGCCTACCATGAAAATAACAACCACCATATGGTCTAACAATAAGAATGGTTTCCTGTTCAATGATGGGGATGTTTTCAGCTACCAACACCAGGCACTGAACTCTGGACCAGTAACATTGCATCCCCCAAGGTCAAGATCACAAGCCATTCAGACCACCTACATCCAGGATGGCCAGGCCTTTGCACACTAATAAAAATAGGTTCTGCACCTTTAACAGAGGTAATCTGAATACACGCCTCATTTCCTATGCCTGGGAAAAGCAACTTTATTAGTGTCTGAGTGCTGTGCTGTAGGACAAAGCCTAAGTGATGAGATGCTTTTTGTAAGTGCCAGACCACTGCAGAGCCGAGTATTTATTTGAAGCATATGGAAGACACAAGGCCAAGGACCTGCACTCCCAACATCCCTAGCTGGTGGCCCCATCCCAGGGGCACTGAGAGGTGTGGGCAGTCACGGATCTGGTAGATAAAAGGTGGACAGGAGTTATGCTTGTGAGGATGCTCCTCACTCTTTTTAAGCTCCTCTCAACACCGTTCTAACAAACACAAAACCAAACCACTGGGTGGCACCGCTATTTAACAAATTTCCTCTAGCCGGCAGCAGAGGACACCACAGCACTGGCTGAGGCCCCCAGCTTGATCGTTTCAAAGAGGCAGAGGGTATTTGCTTTATTTTGTCCTTCAGAGCATCTCTGGCTCTCACTACCTATAACCACAAATAGGGAACGATCAATGAAAAAACAATTCCATTTCAGCCATGCAAAAGCAGAGCCTGACAACACAGGCTTGGCAAAGCTAGATCCAGCAGTCTGAGCTGGGAGTCAAGCCAGGTCTGTCTCCTCTTGAACAAGCAGCACATGAAGCAATTCCTCACCCAGCTCTCCTACCTCTGCCCTAGGCAGGAGACCACAGACAGAGGAAATGTGTCCTGCCACAGGAGTGGCCTTCAAACTCCCCCACAAGCATGGGAAAAGATGGCCAGGTAAAGTGGCTGACAGCAGCCAACACTACACACAAGAGCATGCTGAATCATAGAATCATTTAGGTTGGGAGAAACCTCAGGAGTGTCCAGTCCAAACTCTTGCTCAAAACAGAGCCAATTTAAAAATTACTGGGCAGAACATGAGGCCAGGCCAAACAAAAAGTACTTATCACTTTAGCAAAGACAGACACAAACAAAGGAAAACCCAATCAGTGAGCCAGGGCACTACCATCCCAACAGAGTAAGGTCTCTTCCAGAGTCAGAGACAGGCAGTGGACCTCCTTTCTGTTACATATTTCATATAGAGAGCCTTAATAGGTGCCCCCACCCTGCCAGGAACCTACAAACTGGCCACAGTTACCACCACCTGGATTTTCTTCATATCTCAGATCCTGAAAACACCCTCTCTTGTTCAGGCTAACCCAGTATGGATAAGTAGTTTACCCAGAGCCTCTCAAACACCAGAGTGCTCTCCACAGCTAAACCTTGTTTCCCACTGCCCTCCCCCCTTTTAAAAAAAGCTGAGTTAGTTTTTCCCAGATCTCAAGAAACTATCAGGAACAGATTCTCCTTAAAGATTCCCCTGTACCTCATCACATATGACCAGCCCAACACTGCCTTTCTGTAATGCCTCGGCGTGAAGTCGGAAGGTCTCATAGGAGATGATCAGGATAGGTGAAGGCACTCGCAGGCCACGCTGGTTCATAAAGCCAACTGCAGATGGAAACAGGGAAAAGGAAAAAAGACAGATGAAGAAAACTAATAGAAAAGGGTTCAAGTTCTCTAATCAAAACTTTTGCCTTAAAAATCTAGGAAAACCTGTCTGTTTCAATTACTCTGTAGCATCCCTTCCACCCGCGTATACCCATGCTCTTTTCCCCCACAGCTGGCCCCATTTCCATCCCCCTCCCACGTCTGCCCATTCCTTTCCTGGCTTCTGGATGGAGCAAAGAAGAGGCACATGTTAGTGGAGAGACTTTAATCACTCTCCAGAGCCCTAATGACAGCTCAGAGATGTTGACATCAGCTGCTGTAGGCTTCTTCCAATGCAAGATTTTGACCTAAGCCAGCCAACCACACCATTTGCAAACATTTCTGTACCTAGTTTACGGTCAATCTCTTCTTTGGAGCCTCCATCAATGGCCAGCGGCTGGATCCTTCCCCCCAGCCATTTCTCTACTTCATTGTACCAGTTTCTCACCAGGCTGGAGGGAGACACCACCATGGCTTTCTCAATTTCAGGCTTGCAGTCTGGACTTTGCCGGAGAAGCGTCCACATGAGTGTGATGCACTGCAGGGTTTTGCCCAGCCCCATTTCATCTGCCATGATACAGCCATGACTCCCAGGGATCCGCCGGCTCGTCACACAGTCCCAGAGGAATTTCACTCCCTGCCAAAAAATTGTTCTCTCAGAGCAGGATGGGGACATCAGCAGAATGACAACTTCATTACAACTTCATTACCACAACACACAGGACTGATACTATAACAAACAGCAAATCTGCATAGTACATCCCTGGGAACATGCAGTATTCTAATGAGACAGAGGGAAATCGCCTGAGACACAACTAAAATGCAGCCACATCTGGTTTGGAACAACATTACTGGTGCCAACACGTACCTCATAACATGCACAAAATCCTACTATATTTTAACTGTACAATTATAACTAGTTTCCTGACATGAATTCCCAGACATTTCTATCCTTGGCTGCATTAGATAGGCCCAGGCCATCAGCTAACCTGAGTCAATCACTGAAAAGAGGTTAATCATCTAACACCACCCAATTACGTAGTTTTAAAAAACACAAAATCGCAGAGAGAGCAGAATTGTTTCTGCTGCCTGATTAACTCCCAGAATACCCTCAGCAGCCCTCATCACTTCTGCCTAGAAGCACGATGACTCACCTGGGGGCTCAAGGTCCAAAGCAGATTTAGCTTCAGAGAAGAAACAGGGCTGAGGTTATAGCCCACGTCACATGGGGAAAAGAGCTTAGCCCTGCATTAGGCTCTGACACATCACCAACACNAAAAAAAGGTCCTCTATCACATGATGATAGAGAGTCAGAGAAAACTGGGGCACTGTCCTGGGAACGTACAAGCTCCCTGCATTGTGCCAACAGAGCAGGGATCGAGGGTCACAATCGAACACACCTGGATGGATTCACCCCTCTGTACTCCACTATTTAGGACTGGAAGACAGAGCACCTTCACTTGCACTATGAAGTCCTTTTCTTTCTTTCTTAGGCCCTTAACAACAAGTTAATGAAGTTTATTTAAGCCAGTTGAACAATTATGAAATACATTACTGACTAGAAGAGTGCATTTGGCTGGGGATCCAGTTGGGTAACCTCTCAGCAACTGGGCAAGAGACATGACAGATACAGAGCAAAGCTGTCCAACAGTCTGGGAGCATCATCTGAATAAAGCAGCACAGGAATTTTAGCAGGTAAAGACTTACTAGTCAGACTAGAACAGAGATTGCTTTATCAGAGATATCTAGCTGTCAAAAAACAGTATGCCTAGCACACCAACATAACTATCATTACTTGACAAAAGAAACAGCAGGCAGCATCTTAACCCAAAACCAGAGTGCCTCCAGCTATGTAGCCAGAGACAAGCATTACACTGGGTCACAGGTTCAGTACCAATTCAGAGATAAAAGTACAAGCTAGGAGCAGCCTACAGTGCTCTCAGAGCCATCTGAAGATCTCTCATGCAGGGACACATCCAGCTTGACCTGCTTAGCCTGCAAGATCAGCAATCACAGCTTCTATCTGTGCTGCCTCTAGGCTTACATGGTAATATACTGCATCGGTGATGAACTTCAAACTTTCCAGATATCTACAGTAGATATTTGAAGATTAGTACACACTGGTTTGATATTGTGATGTTGCAAATATTTATGACATAAAATGTTTTTCAGCACTCTTTTCTGGCAAATTCCAAGTCCTCATAGGTCACAGACAGTTCATACCTACAAAGGGTAGCCTCCAAATAAAACACAATGAAGTAGGAATCTACTCCACACTGTGTTGGGAACCATTGTACTAGAAAGAACAGCTTCAGTGTTTCCTGGCTCAGACTGCAGATTCAATTAATTCTGCTGACCAGCAAAAGACAGTGGGGGACAGTCTGCCCTGCCTAACTCCAGGCTAGGCTGCAACATAATTTATTGCAACTGTATCCCATCACCTTCCACACTGAGTTCCACTCAGCAGAGCTACCTTTCCAGACTTCACAATAAGTAAAGGCTGGACTTTCAGCCCTGACTCTGCAAGATCCCATCTCGCTGCAGAATCTGGTCTTTTCCTAAGGTATCATTGGTGACACAAGTCAGTCTTTTATAAGCTTTTATAACCAGTGCATAACAGTCACAGAAACTCCCCGGTTTCGACTATGAACTGACCTGAGCTACAAACACAGAGAACACACCTGTGCATTAGGCAACAGCGTATTTAGGCTGGGAGTGCTCTGACTCTTATTGATCAGAGGCAAGAGAAGAGAAAGTTCTCACACATGAGCAAGCAGTAAATTTCCACATTTTTAAGGACAAATAGGACTGATGTAATACTCCCAGCATGTCCTCTTGCTTAACAGAGAACAGTGAATATTTGCAGGATTCAAGCCTCTAAGAGGATGGTTAAAACAAATGTTTCACTTTGCATTTGCAACAGACTAGAGTCTGTTTGACTGTCACAGTTGGTGGGTAACAATTCCAGCAAAGGAACTGCAGCTTTTTGAAAAGCATCAATTTCTCCAGCCATTCTCCCAGGTCCCGATGGAAAACTTACTTCTCTCTGATGGGGCCGTAAAACACGGCTGAGGACAGGATCCACCACGACATGGACAGGTGCTTTGTCCCTGCAGGAGGCAGTCAAGGAAGAAGACAATGTGATTAAAGAACTCAGCACAGCATATGTTTAGGTTTTTTAAAAAAATCTCACTCCTATACTGAGGGCTCCCCAGGGGCATGAGGGAAGCAACTGCCAACAAGAAAGTGAAAAATGGATTAATTCAGTTTTGAGAATGAAGTCACAGAGTCCTGATCTACAATCTAAAATATCAGTGAAAACATGTATTTGGGCTGTGGTTAAAACAAGGGCAGAACATGGTTCAGAGACAGTTTATAAATCATTATTATTTTCCTTGTTTCAATAACAATATTGTAAATGCATTGCTGGAGAGAGGAACCCCCTCCTCTGTCCATGAAGATCCAGCTGACAGCCCTTTTAAGTTATAACAGCAGCATAAAAGGAATTACTTCAGAATAAAACCTATTAGGCAGCCTATTTCTTGACTGTCAGTCATCTCCTTTTGCATGTCCCTAGATGCGGATGTTCGCTAACAACTAAGCTGTAAGATTTTCTAAGCAGCTTCTCCATGTGTGCATCCTCATTCCCTGCAACAGGTTTAAGTTTTTGATGAGCAGGAGATGAAACAGCCAGTGAAAGAACACAAACAATCCGGCATGAGTACATTCCGTCTTTGATTTTTACCATACCTGAAACAATTCAGAGGCAGAATACTCGGAACCAAACTTCCCTTGATGCTCAGACCCCAGCTCAGACACTTTTTTTGAGAAGAAAGGACCTAAACCGTCAGGTACAAGGTCAGAGCTGAAGCATTTGTGCCAGGTGATGACTCACTTGTCTATTTTCAGCTGGTCGTGGGCACTCAGCAGCGGGGGCTCGTACAGAACCAGAGCTCCTTCCTCAAAAGGGTCATGGAGCGGGCTCCTCAGCCCTGCCCGTTTGATACCCAGCGCGCGCAAGCCCAGGGGCCCTGAAAGCAAACAAAGGCACAACTCAAAGAATAACTGCTTCCTGGAAGAAAGCACAGCCTTGCACAAGAGTCTGATTTAAAGAGTCTGAGTTAATTAATTGGGTGCTGGAGTGGAGATGCAGGCACAGCTGGCGCAGACAGCAAACCCACGCAGGGCAGTTGTTTGGCAGCACTCTGCCAGCACACAGTGGGTAGCTCTGCGGCAAGAAAGAATACAAGAAGCAGAGGCAAAGATGGAGCAATGGTGCTGCCCACCACATTGGGTGCACCAAAACAGGCACAACTAGGTGCAGCAGATGCCGTATATGCTGGCACACCACAGTTTAAGCCATCTTGCAAGGCGAGCGATGGCTTCATCCCAGACCTGTGCCACTGGCATCCAACCACAAACAGGCACATTGTCTCCCTCAGCGATCTCTGGGCATCAGAGCTACTCCTAGTACCCAAAGGTTGCTGTTCTAGTTTTTGGACAGACAAGCAGGATTCCAGAACATACGCCTCAGCAGCTCAATAAATACATTCCCAAATACATAGTATATAGTGGGTCAAATGCTCTTTTTGGATCACCTAACCCAGACTTAGCCAGAGTTGTATCTTTTATGCAAGGTCAGGAATTGATCTTTAATAGTGATGAAGTTTTACAGTACCACAGTTAGCACCATACTGCCATTACCTACTCTAGGGTATTATTTTCTCTCTGCTGAGCTATAGTAGATGTTTAGCCTTGGAGCCAATTTCTGTGAAAAGCAGAAACCAAAGATGAATTCCTCTTCCTAGTACCATATTTTGATGTCATGGTTTTGGAACGGAGATGAACATAAAAAGAACATGCAAAGAAATCACTTTTCCCATCAAAACTCAGGCAACTGTGCTCCCAGGATTGATTTTACTTGGGAAAGATTCAAGCAGGGCCAATTTCCCCGCTGCTTGCTAAAGCTCCTTGCAAAACCGAAGTGTATCACAAGCTGAGGCAACTGTGCATGCACACCAAGAAAAGAGCACATGAAACAGCCTCATCTCCCAATTAAAAGATGAATATTACAGCCACAGAAAGCAGCTTCCTCAGTTACAGTTCTGTTTCAGACTCCTGACAGATCTGCTTTTCCACAAGCTTTGTCAAACTCTTTTGGGGCTTGTCATTTCATAGTCAGCGTCTGCCTACAAACATATTTTTATAACTCAAGTTTGAGTGAAACTGGTTGATCTGCATTTGAATTTTTCAGCTGGAGGGTGAAGGGGAAAAAGGGACTAGAACAGGCCCATTTGTTTCCAAGAGCTCATGTTTCGTGTTTCACTGATTCAAACCAGCTGAGGCTTTGAACTTCAAAACTGCCTTGCTTTGAAGATCACCTTGAGACTCAACGCACCAAGCCAAGTAGAAAGAAAACTGGCACATACTACCTTTTTCACCTACGGACTTCTGTCTGTTAGTATCATTAGGGTATTATTTAGATGGTAAACCTTCATCGCTTGGAATTCATCTACTTTTGTATTTGCGATACGGTGTACAATCTTCTGGCACTACATCAAATACATAGCAGTAAGAATACAAAATCCAACTCTGAAATACAGGATTATCCAAACTAAACACTAGTGAGAAATAAGAAGACTTTGCTAATGTGCCAGTATTTTTCTTTCAAAATTAAGTCAAGATTTCTGGAACATATACATCAGTGCAAAAAAATAACAATAATCCCCACAGATATATTTGACAGGCCCGAGCATCATCTGTTTTACCCGAGTCAGTCAACGCAGACAATCCTTAAACTTCCTCATCTTACCTTTATAATTGGGAATGGGGACTTTGAAGGGTTTGGACAAAATGCTGCGGATAAAAGCCTCCTAGGAATTCAGAAAGAAAACACACTTAAGAAGTCTGAAATCAGAGACTGCTCAAGAAGGTAAGCCCAGGACATTTTGTGAGAGCTCAGTTTTGCCAAGTGCTCAGAGTCCCTCTATTCAAGCTTCAATTCCAACTATTTTCAAGAGTATCCAAAAGGAAGAAAGTAACTAACCAGCACATTTCCCCCCCCAACTCTGCTTTTCAAAACTATTTTCCTTTGGGTTTTCTAATGCGTGAAATTGATTTTTCATAACTCCCATCTTCTCAAATCCACTGGCATTATTCACTTCTTTAAATGCCATTGCTTCCCCCGCCTTGGTAATTCATTCAGGCAATTCATTTCCTGTAAAGGAGCTGGGTTACCATTGTAGAAACATCCATTCCAGACCAGCAAGCACACAGCCAGTCAAGCACCTGGTCTCCAGCAGCAGAAGCCCAGAGAGAACTGAGCAAGCAGACAGCACGTGAGCTGTGTGGAAAGCTACCCACATCCCTGGGCACTGTCCTTCAGCTAGACCCCACAGAACTCTCTTATTTGGGATTTCCATTATAGAAAATTCCCCCACCTCATCTCCTTCAACACTGAATGGCTGGAGCTAGCCAAAGGTCTCTCCTAAAGACACTGTGTGGCACTTTCATAACACCTCTGATTAAATGAGTCCATGGAAGTACTTGGACTCCCTTGATGAATGAGCTCCATATGCAACCCACCTGCTAAGGTGTGCCAGCAGTAACACCCACTTACATGCTGACTGCTATCCAGGCAGTGAGGCCTGTTGGTCAACTGAGCCAAGGGTTTCCGGAAAGGCGACCTGTAACATTCTCCACTCTCCGTCTCACTAACAGGCTTCTGTCTCTTACGAGTCTGAAAAAAAGAATCAAGACAAAACAACTCAGGGGCATCTGGTGAGGCCAGAAGACAGATGCATCGCTGTCACGCTCAGTAAGCGCCTAACCACACAGGCAATCCACCCGGCCAGCTGAGCATCTCTGAACAGACAGTCGTCACTCCTCACTACTGCCAAAGGACAGAGCCAGCAACACCACCAAGGTCACCTAAAGTTTAACCTGCATGAAGGTCAAAATATTCTCCTAGTTAAGAAAATAGCTACTGCTTTCTAACCTGTAAAAGGGCAGGCGTGTCTGTGCTAAGATTTGTCCTATTGTTGTCGTCCCTCCCCCCCAAAAAGCAGAAGGACAAAAAAGGAAGGGTCAATAGCATGGAACAAACTACATGAAAGTCCCCAGAGGCTCCCATAGCATCTGTTGCTATGCAGGGGAAAGGCCTCATGCTGAAACCTAAATTTCAGACACTTAGCAAGGCATGAAGATAAATAAGACATTGATCCATTTCCTGATTTAACACAGTTCTCTTCAGATTGAGGCATGGCTTTGACCACCTGCTGGCACAGAAGAAGGCACTTGACACAAAAACACTAGGTGAGACTCTCTGACCTGTATGACATAGGACATAGCACCGTAACATTCTCTTTTGCCTTAAACATCTACCTGTTCCTAGTTACCAGCCCTCAGACAAAACACCTGGAAGCTCTCCCACAGACAGCGTTTTCCATAATCACGAAGCATCCTGTGGACACGACAAAGTTCTACCAACGACACGCCCAGACACAAGTTTTCTCCCAACTGGTGAAAACAGCATAAACTCGGGGTCTGATCCTCAGTCCCCAGAAAACGGGGCGATAACAACCTCCAGGGACCGACTCGGCAGCGGCGGGTCCGCCGCCACCCCGCACCGCACGTCCCTGCCCGTGGCTGCCGAGGCCCCGGGTGCCTCAAGGGGCTGAGCCCGCCCCAAGGCGCAGCCGATCCCCTCCCTCCCCGCCGAGGCCGCTACGTCCCGGAGCACTTCGCTCACCGTCGGGAGGTGCCGCTCCTCCTCCTCCTCCTCGTCGCCCGCCTTCCTCTTGGCCAGCTGGCTGGGGGCCAGGCTCCTCCTCTGGAAGAGAGGCACAGCACACAGCCTGAGGGGGCGGCGGGGCCGGGGAGCCCGGGGAGCCCGCACAGCNCGGGGCGATAACAACCTCCAGGGACCGACTCGGCAGCGGCGGGTCCGCCGCCACCCCGCACCGCACGTCCCTGCCCGTGGCTGCCGAGGCCCCGGGTGCCTCAAGGGGCTGAGCCCGCCCCAAGGCGCAGCCGATCCCCTCCCTCCCCGCCGAGGCCGCTACGTCCCGGAGCACTTCGCTCACCGTCGGGAGGTGCCGCTCCTCCTCCTCCTCCTCGTCGCCCGCCTTCCTCTTGGCCAGCTGGCTGGGGGCCAGGCTCCTCCTCTGGAAGAGAGGCACAGCACACAGCCTGAGGGGGCGGCGGGGCCGGGGAGCCCGGGGAGCCCGCACAGCCCCGGCCCGGCGCCCCCCGCCCGCCNCCGCCCCGCACTCACCATCGCCTCACGGGGAGAGGGAGAGCGGTAACGGACCACGCGCGGAGCGGTTCGCGCGCACCGAGCCGGAGGCGGGAAAGGCGCTGGGCGGGATTGGCCCCGCCCCTTCTCCGAGGCAACAGGCATGGCCTAGCGAGCGCCGAGCCGCATCGACCCGCTCGGGGCGCCGCTGAGGGAGGGAGGGAGGAAGGAGAGGGGGCTTGACCGACCCACCGACCGACCGGCGGGCCGACAGGCTGACTGACTGACAGACTGACTGCCA
>VXBL01006987.1:55944-151165 GCA_013400195.1 Aramus guarauna | reverse complement strand
AAGGAGTGGGGACGGGACATCCACCGCGGGCCGCCCGCCCCGGTTGCTGGAGGCCCCCCCCGCCCATACCGGGCCCGGCCCTCCGTCCCTGCTCACGCCGTCTCGGTACCGGGACAGGCACCGTCTGCGCACAAAGGTGCGAGGATGAGGGCTTGAGCTGTAACGCGAAGCGAGTTCATTTTGACACCGTTTCCCACGGCGTTCTGGAGACACGGGCTGCCCACGCCTTGGAGGGCCGTGCTCTTCGCTGGGTGAGCGCTGGCTGCATGGCCGGGCCCAGAGGNGACAGACTGACTGACTGACAGACTGACTGACAGACAGACTGACAGACTGACTGACTGACTGACAGACTGACTGACAGACTGACTGACTGACAGACAGACAGACAGACTGACTGACTGACTGACTGACAGACTGTTTGCAGATGACACCAAGTTGAGTGGGGTGTTGGTCTGCTGGAGGGTGGGAAGGCTCTGCAGAGGGTCTGGACAGGCCGGATCAATGGGCCAAGGCCAATTGTATGAGGTTCAACAAGGCTCAGTGCTGGGTCCTGCGCTTGGCTCATAACAATCCAATTTTATGTTATTTTACATGCTTGTTCAGAGTATGGCTGACCTCAAAGCCCTGATTATGGACCACCACCTCTGCGCACTCGCAGAACAAAAAGACAATCCCTTTGGTACATCCCGAAGGGTATTTAGGGGGTGGGGTAGGTGAAGAGCAAGCTCAGAGCAGCAGCAATTTGAGAGTAGATTTGTTTTCCTTGAAAGAGAAGGGCAGCCTAGTGCTCAGGAAAAAGCGAGGCTGTTCCTGTTCCGTGGATCACACCTGACATGATATATGAGGGCTGGTGCTCACCAAGCAATTTAAAGGACGGACTTTTTGCAAATTGCAAAACCACGGCAATTTGGAGACACCCAGCTAAATTCTCCTTCTGGCTATGCAGGGGGAACCCGAACAACTCCATGAAATAAGCCAAGTCCTCTGATCCATGCAGTTAACTCTTCCATCGGCGGGCAGGGAAGGCACCCTCAAGGTGAGATTCCCACACAGCCTGTGACACAAGATGTGCCTCTCGCAGGACTGGGAGCATGTCCTCTGGAGCCTGTGCATTCCTGGAGGGCTTGGCGGCTGCCAGCATGAATAGATCTTGGGAAATTTGTCACATCTCCAAGATGCCATCCGTGGAGCACCTGGGGACAGGCGGGAAGTGAAACGTAGCCTTCATTGCAGTCCAGCGAAGCAAACAATTCAATATGCAATGCACTGCAGCTCTTAAAAGGACTTTGTGTTTCCTTCCTCCTCCCAGGAGAGAAAGGAGAAGGGGAAGGATGGATATCCCCTTGGTTGGTTGTTTCACTAGTAAACTTGGGAAATAAATGCAAACACTTCAGTCACAGTTGCACAGTCTACCTTCTTAAACATCACGAAAAACAAGCACCCCTTTGACGCTATCCACACCTCAAGTTACTATTTTTCTATTCAGTTTATTAAACATCTATGTTAATACAGTTAACGCACTTCTAAAACATGGACTGTAAAATAGAGGGGATATAAGACAAAGCCAAGTTCTTGCATCTTTAGGACATGAGGTGTAAGTGGGCATAGATGCCCTGCAGCCATTTATACCTCATTAATATCTAGTATCTTAACTTTATTTTTTCCCCCATCTTTTCCTTTTAAATCCAAATCCATTTGCCAGTATTTTATTCCCGAAGTGCTTTCAGAGCTCAGTGACGAATGTTAGATGTTGCAATTACTGGCTCACTGGGCAGAGAGTGGTTCTATAGGAAGGTAATTGGCTATTTTTCCTGGCATGAATAATATTCGCATTAACCTCCCTCACCATGGCTTTGAGAGCAATTCTGCTGCATGCTTTTTTGTCTGCGATGGGAACAGACACATTTTCTGGCCCAGGCCAGGCTGGGTCAATAATAAGAGGAAAGGGAAGCAAAATGCTTTTTCCTGCTCTGCGTAGAGCGACAAGAAAGAGCCTAGACACCTTGCACCCAACGCAGGATCACTGAGGACTCCATCCTGCAACAGCTTTTCTCTTCTAACCGTTCGTGACAAGTCCCAGAGGGAAATTTGGGGTGACGCTAATGCCTGAGCACGGCCAGCCTGCTCGTAAGCCGACCATGCTGCAAGCCTGGGGGGAGGTGGGCACGCACGAGAGAGATTCCCTTTCTTCTCAAAGAAACTGGCTAAGAGAGACAGCAGAAAGACAAGGCCCGTTCTTTCTCCGGAGTGGAAGTCTGACGGGCTTGCCCAAGGTGACAGGAGCAGCCAGGGACGAGGTCAGTGATGGCCCTTTCCGGTGCTGCGGGTCCCAGCGCAGACATTGCTTGGCACTCTCTTTTCCACTCTTCTCTCCAAACTGGCACCTTCAGGCAGAGGTTAAGTCCTCCCCTCTTCCTCCTTTCTAATTACACAATTTACTCCTTTTCTAGCTGTAATCAGCTCCCATTTATACAGCCCCGAGAGATCACAGGATAATCACCATGGGGAATAATCCTGTGATTTCCCTTGCTGTCTCTGCAGGATGCTGAGTCCCTCCGGTATGAGCGAGGGGAGGATGCCAAACATCCTTCTCAGGGACTCTACAGGATTAAGCAAAAAAAAAGTAGTTAAAGAACAATTAAAAAATCATCAAATAGAGCCTGTCTTCCCGCCACCACCGTGGTATGAATGCATGGTACTCTCTCAGTGTCAACCAGCCCCACACTGCATTGGGACCATTATTCCACCCAGTCCCTGCTGGATGCAGTGGCTTTCCCGTGACCTCCCTAATTTGTAGGATCTTCCTTCTTTTACATCCTTTTTTTTTTAAAAAAAAGGCTCCTTCCTTTTGCTGTGGAGCACAGGTCCTGCCCACCTCCTCACAGAAACTTTTAAGAAATGCGTTGCAGGAATCAGAGCCTCACATCCAGCTCTTCGCAGGCAGGAGTAAGGACAGGTCCTGCCCAAGCGAGCTTGTGACCTTTGTGGCAGGCAGAAAACAGCATGAGGGAGAGATAATGTGAGAAAATGTCTCCTGATGGAAGCACACCTCAGACCTCATCTAACAGCTTCAGCCATTCCGCAATGAAAAGCGGCAGTGAAAATCTGTAATCATGGTAAGAAGGGCAGAGCTACAGCTTTAACAAAATTCAGCGGTGCCACCTAGATCTTCTCAGGTGAAGCTCTGAAGGGACCAGGATTGCAGGATGAAGACCCCCGTGCACCAACATAGCTTGGCCATATTCAGCTGGGAAAGTAATTAGTTAAATATCCTTCCAGTTAATTCCTTTGGAAACCACGAGAGGGAAACTGAGTACGATCATACCAAGCTGCTGTCAGGTGGAATTGTGATCCCATTTCATCACTGCCAGAGACAGCTCAACTGCTCTTCCACCAAAGCCACTTATTGAGAGAGGAAACACTAAGTGCTTTAAAAATATTAATTTCAGGAAGAAGAATCTTCCTTTCTGGAGGTCAGGTGCCATTCAACACGCAGCCGGGCTGCACGCTGGACGGAGGTAGAGGTTCAGCAGAAAGGATCCCAGCACTGCCGCTGCTTTCAGCGTGTTTGCATGAGCATCACCCAAAAGAAAACTGAGTCACGAGCCCAGACTGCTGCGAGTCGGGTGGCTGACATGCTTCCCACCCCCGGCTGTCTGGCTGCTGAGCTGCCACAGCTCTCGAGCACTTACAGCCGTGCCCGGCAGCGCAGGGCTGTGGGTCTGACCCACATCCCGCCCAGCCACCCTCCATCCCACATCCCGCAGTGCCCTCCATCGCAGCCGTACAGCACCCGCGTCGGGCTGAACCCCGCTGTGCGGTGAGCGCACCCAAAGGCACAGCTCGGGTGTCCCGCAGCAGGGTGGCACCGCTTCAGGCCCTGAGCCCTTCACCATCATGCGTCGCATATTAGATTTCACAGTTTCTTTTGATTCATTTATGACTGCTGCCCCTTTGGCCCCAGTGGTACCTAATCCTTATTACTGTTAGAAGAGGAAAAATAAATCTTTGCTAATCTTGTTTATTTACAAAAAGACCCACAAAATCCTATTTCCTTAAAGCAGCAAAGGCAAAAGGAGTGGGAGAAAATTCTCCACAGCTGCTACTCCAGTGAGCTGTGAGTGAGCCCCAGAAGTGCTGCCCACCTGCCTGCTTCCTCATGGGTTTGGTGCTTCCCTCTCCAAATACCTCCTTGCCCTTGTGGTGGAAATCAAGCCAACCTCCTCTCAAAGCCAGAGACCTCCGCACCATGCTGAGCCACAAGCCACAGCTTGAAAGCCATGAGGTGGAGAAGGGACTGGTGGTAGAGAGGCAGGAGGAGGACGTGGGATGAGCAGGGAAGCAGGGAGATGGGTGGTCTGCAGGTAACGCTGTGATCTCCTCCAGGGACTAAGCCCTGGGCTTTCTCCTTCAACATTGTTGCTGCATCCAGTACTAATCACAGTCTCTCTGTCCCTAATTTGACATTAAGCAGCTGATTCCTTTTCAGGTTCATGGCACTGGCTAAAGACTATCTGGAAGCAGAGGCTCATCTACCAGCCTGGGTTTGGCATCGCTCACCTACCAAGCGATATCCCCCCTGCTCCGAGAAAACCAGCAGCAGCTTGAGTGCTTCAGCTGCTTCCCGCTCCATGGGACTGCTTTCAAGAGCCAGCCCTTCATTCGAGAGGCAGGCTGTCCCCACGGGGTACTTTCCCCCTGCACCACCTTTGCTTCTAATTTAATTTTTTTTGCCAAAATGTTTTTAAACATGTATGAGTCTGACTAAGCAACCCAAAATATTTCATTTGATGCAAAGCAAAATGTTCTATTTTGTTTACAAGCTAATTAGCCAGTCTTATCTCCCTCACCTTTATAAGTACAGGCAAGCCAATAACACAACCTGCAAATGTTAAAAAGCCTGGTTTTAGGAAATGTCGGAGCCAAGCTGTGTTGGCACTTCCAAAAACACATCCCTTGTTTCTTAAGGGGAGGACGGGAGGCTGAAATGACTTCCTAAATTCGGCTTGATTTTGCAAATTGTTTTAGCCCTGCTGAAGGTCCATTTTTGCAAGAAATTTACGATCAGATGCAATTTTCCTTGCCAAGCTCAGACATTTACAGAGCACTCAGAGAACTGCAGAACCAATCCAAGGGCAGAACTCAGCCTTCTGGCCCAGGAACAGCCCTTGATCCTGCTGAGTCCTCACTGCTCACCCAGCACCGCCACCAGAATTCTTTGGGGCTGCATTGACAGGACAAGGGGTAATGGTTTTAAACTGAAAAAAGGCAGATTTAAGTTAGACGTTAGGAGGAAATTCATCACAGTGAGGGTGGTGAGGCACTGGCACAGGTTGCCCAGAGAAGCTGTGGATGCCCCATCCCTGGAAGTGTTCAAGGCCAGGTTGGATGGGGCTTTGGGCAACCTGGTCTAGTGGAGGGTGTCCCTGCCCATGGCAGGGGGGTTGGAACTAGACGGTCTTTGAGGTCCCTTCCAACCCAAACCATTCTATGGTTCTGTGCTGCTCATGGGTACAAATATGCCTTTATGCAAATCCAGTTGCAGGACCAGGACTGAAATAAATAGGATCGCAACCATCTTCCCATAACAGCTATCTCCTTCATGTCACTTTTGTGATCTACGGAGAGGCACCCACCATAGTCAGTCAGAGTGTGAAAACCGAGACATAATGTATATGCATGTATAATACACACACAGAGACTTACTTTTTAAGTAGTTAATCTGCTAAGCACCCTCCACCACACTTAAAAACATTTGCTTATCAGCTTGCATGACCAAGAAAGGCTTTTCTGCAAATGGGTTTTTCTCCAGGGCAAGAGGAATTGCTTCCCTCCCTGCTGTCAGAGCTCTGCAGAGACCAAGCGCTGGTTCCCTTGGGAGAACGGTTTGGCCTCTGCATATGATTTTTGTGATTTATACAACCTCCAAGGACCAGGAGCGAGGCTGGCTGGCAGCAGAGGTGGTGTCTACACTGAGACTTGGGTTTGAGGAAAGCATCTTGACGGGTGGTGGAGGTGCGTCCCTTGGAAGACATCTTCTGAAGCATCCACAGTCCCCAAACACTTCAGCTCCTCTATTTCAAGAGTGTCTGGCAGGGGTTGAGAATAACACACAGGCAACAGGGTTTTCAAGTGATTTTTGTGGCAGCAGACAGTCTTTCCCAGACCTTCCCACTATGGCACCAAGTTGCCCCAGGTCCTGCATGGCTCCAGCGAGCTCCAGGGCCAGCTTGGGAGCTTGCAGCATGGACCGTGCACCCTTAAACACTCATTGGGTGGGCAGACCATCATCTTGCTCAGCTAATAAGGGATGTGTCACCTCTAAGAGTGCGTGTCTGCTCTTCCCAACCACTTTGTATTTGCTTAAAGAAGTCCTTCCTCTGGCAGGAGGCAAAATGTTATTCTCTCTGCCCCTGATTAAATTTCAATAGGAAAAAAAAAAAAATCTGACTCCTATAAGTAATGGCTGAGGACAGAGGAAACATCATTTCATTGGGGCAATTAGCGCACTCTAATTAAACCCTAGTCTTCTGATCAGGCTCTGCTGATTAAGTGGGTTGCAGACACTCTGGATTATATTAACAAAATGAATCAGTTAATTACATGACAATCAATAAGAAGCAAAAAGTAGGACAAGCAATTTGCCTTTAAATGACCATCTAAATTCATCAACATGATACATGTTTGTAAGCGTTCAGAGAAGGGACAGACATGACAGATCTCTTAGGCACTGAGGTAATCATTTCTGATAGCTGCAATTCATGAAAAGCAGAGAACTTACAGCATCTCCCTGAAAAAATAATTTATTTTTTTATAATAGTTTACAAAACAAGCAGGACAGCAGCCAACTCAGCTACTGGGGAGGGGGGGGGAAGAGAAAAAAACACCTTAAAAAACTTGGCTCTTTAATAAACTGAAAGTCTTAGTTTGGAGTTGTGACCTGAAATGGTCAGCATTGCTTTGAACCGGAGACATTGTGGTCTTGAATGATTATCTGACTTAGAGCTCCCATCCAAATTGAAAACCTTGGTGAAGTGGGAGCTGGAAAATGACATTGTTAAAGAGGCAATTTTTGCCCTGAAAAGCTTACAGCCTGAATGGAAAGACTTAAAAAATAAAGAGGAAAAACTATTTTGTGAAAAATACAGAAATATCTGTTGTTCTCATTTTGCAGAGTTCAAAACAGGCAGACCGTGAGGGATTTTCAGCATTTGTAATGAGAGCTCTTAATCAGGGTGGGTTTTGTTTTTCTTTTTCTTTTTTTTTTTTTTAAAAACAACAACATAAACCAAAACAACCAAAAAACAGAAAGCTTTATCAAGGCGGCTATTGAGAATTTCTCCTCTCTGAAAGCAGGCTTTTCAGTCAAGCTAAAAAGCAATAGCATTTTCAAGAAAAAAAATTCAGTGAAAATGTCAAAAAAAATGAAATGTCTGACAAGCACAACAATCTTCCCAGCCTTGAAAAAAAAGGGATTGGGTATTTTATTTTTTTTACTTTCTGCTTTATGATTTTGGATGGATGGATAATGCAGAATTAGGAAGGTGACTTTTCGTTCTTCCAGAGATGGAGACCTGAGGACCAGAAGGATGAGTTTTACCATGAGTCAAACCACGCCTGCAATCACAGACTCATTTAGGTGAGCAGAGACTTCTGGAAGTCGCTGGTCCAACCCCGTGCTCCAAGCAGGGCCAACTTCAAAGATTAAATCAGTTTTCTATGGGCTTTGTCTGGTTGAGCTTTGAAGATGTCTGAGGATGGACACTCCAGCACCTTCATCCCAGTCACAGAGAAATCGCACCCAAGTTTTCAGCCATCAGGTTCAGTGCCCTGATGAAAAAATGTCCTAATGCCCCTCACTGCCCTGGGATTGTCATGGAAGAAATCCAGGAGTGGTGGCATATGCAGTGGCATCCGCAGTCACAGGGGAAAGAGCCTCAAAAAGAAAGAGGTGTGGGCTGGAGCTTTTGGAAACCTTCAGGCTCTGCCCACAGCATTCAGCAGGGACATGAGGAATTGGATGTGGGTGCTCCCCAAACCAGCCTCATCCAAACCAGCCATGCTGTAGACACTCGGCCCCACAAGAAGCCAGCCCCCGAGCTGTGCTCCAAAGCTGTGATACCTGGTTTGTCATCCTTCTTTGTTTTCCCCCTCGTTTTGGTCTGCTGGCAATTGCATTTCTGGGGGCACAGGGCTCTGTTATGAGTCCCTGCAGCAGTGAAAGAAAAAGGCAGAACTGCGATGCCACAACCTGGCCTGCCCGGCAAGAAATTTGCTTGCCATTTGTGGGCAATCATTTGACATCTTGCACAGCAAGTGGATCAAGCTACTGGGGGACTTTCAGCTCCAAAAACCGCTAGAAAAAACTTGAAATTGCCAAGAAGCAGAGGACAGTGGATTGCAGTGAGATGGCTCCGCTGTCCCGGTGGGAGGTTTTACTGGTGCTAAGAGCTCCAGGAATTGCTTTCCCAAAGTCTCTCCAGCTGGCTGCTGAGGTAGAGCCTGCGGAGACTCAAGGCAAATACTTTTCTTCTTTTCTAAGCTTTATTTCCGAAGGAAGCAGAATTATGCCGCTGTTCTCTTTTTTTCCTAATAACTTTTAAATCCTTTGGCTCCTCGCACCAAATTTTTCACAGGGAGATGAGACGTGCAGCTATGACAAGTCTGGAGTAAACAGGCAGCTGGGGAGAGGAGAGAGAAACTCTGCTAGTGCAAAATGCCTCTCGTCGACAGTCACACCGGAGCATGAAACATCTCATTTACCGTGGCACCGTGGAGTCCAAACAGAGCTCAGCCTCCAGGAATAACTCCGTGGGAAATGGGCTGCGCTGGTTCAGCCCGTCTGTCTCCCCAGTAAGTTGTCCTGCTTTACGGCAGGGTTTTGCAGTCTGCTCGGAGCAATTGGAAGCAGCAATAAAGAGTTGATTTCTAGCATGGAAGGAGGTTGTGCTCAGGGTTTCTTGAGTCCTGAGCTGCTGGAGCCACCCCACGTGCAGCTGCTAAAGAGCTCTGCGACATCCTGGGGTGTATCATCAGGCATAAGCCATCAGATGCAGCAAGGCATCCTTCCTCTCTACGCAGCTGCAAGACCGTGCCCAGTTTTTGGGTACCCAGTCTCAGTGTGTCAGGAGGTGAGAAGAGTGACCAGCATTATCAGAGCCCTTGAAAACAGGAAGCGTAGAAGGAGCCTGGAAAAGGCTGCGATTGTTTTAGTGTCAGGAAAGGGAAATATGAGAGCAGTCTGCAAATTTGCAAAAAGTTCTCATGAAGAAGGGAGTCTCCTCGGTGATCACAACAGGTAGGAAAGGAAGTGGCTGGCTTCGGTTGCTGCCCGAGAAGTTATAGGTTAGAAATTAAGGAAAAGCTTGCCAAGAGGAAAAATAATCCTATACGGATGGGGATGGCATTCCACCTTTGCAGTTTTTAAGAGCAAGTAATACACCCTTCAGCTGGGTTTATGCTGTGGGTGGAGGTGACCCCTAGACCTCCCTCCTGACCTAATTTCTACATTTCCGTGGGAAGCCACCGTCATTGAGGAGACCACTGGCATCCTGAAATAGATGGGCAGGATACAAAGCTTGGAAGAGAGGATGCCAGTTTGTCAGCTTGCCTGGTGTGCTTGGTGCTGCACAAAGCCCAAGGATAACTCCTGCCCCGTTGCTCTGGACAATAAGGATGCTGCAAATTCCAGATTATAATTCATGCCCAAATTTCCTCTCTGTATTCAGGAAAACCTTGGGGCTTTCCTCCGTGCCACAACTAAACTACAGTGAATTAGCATTTTAAAACTCTGCTGAATCTATATTTGGTAAGAACAATGTGACTGTTACTCATTTAAACTCGGCCAAACCACTATCCCACTATACAGTGGAGAATTTCAGTCTGGATCTGGACTTTGCCATTTCTATCCAGGACATTTTCCTGTCTGGAGTAGATCAGCCCTTACAGCTTGAATTGTAAAACTGCACTCATAGGAAGCACCTATCACACAGACCAAAAGTCTCCCTGCTTGCCAGAGCAAAGAGGCCACTGCACATGTCCAAAATATATGTGCAGTGCATATGGATGCACATGCCGGACACTACCAATGCCCCCCTGACCATCGGGAAGAAGGCTTTTCCCCTTCGAAGGCAGTCTAGTAACTTGTTCTTCTTGGAGAATGTCTTTTGAAGGCACAAGGACCCTAAGTCAGCTGATTGTGCCACATACAGTCTCATCAGCAAACCTGGCACATTCCTGTGTGGAAACGGGGAAAAAAAAAAAGAAACAAAAAACTTGATCACTACGTGCCTTTTACCTTAACCAAGCCTGCCTTGATCTCATGAAACACAGGGTGCTTAGAGTACAGAGGCACAAGTTCAAAGAGACAGCAAGAAGTTAATCTGAAAGCAAACGGTGCTCCTCAGGCAGGCGGGAAGAAGTAATTAGAAAGCACAGCCATTCCAAAGCTTCAATAAATGACATCAAGGCAGCCATTATACACTCACTAAAGCATGAGGGTCCTCCACTCTTGTCAATCAAGAAAAATCCCAAGACTGTAGACACATGGGCCAGACTGCAAAGGCAGGAGCTGGTAGGGCTCCTCACCACTCCACTTGAGGAGGCGAAGGCAGAAACTGCAGGTGAGGCAGGAAACAAGCAGCTTCAGGAGGCCCACATCTGTCAGGGATTTTTTTTGTTTGTTTTAGTTGTGCCTCTCCTACACCCTCCACCATCAACGTCCACTGTGCTCCATGAACTCCATGGAGCTCCATGAGCTTCAGCTTTCTGTAGGCAATGTGCTATTTTGGTGTTACCCGTTCAAAAGGGGATGACTTTTTAATTCAGCTAATTAATTAATTTAGTTATTACTTCATTTCACCTTCAAAAACTATAGCCTGTCTCACTCTGGTCCTGGAAAGCCTGGTGACAAATCAAAGGGTACTTACACTTTCATATCTCTCAGCCCCAGGGCAAATGTAACACTGGATTCAGGATCATAGAACCATGGAATGGTTTGGAAGGGACCTCAAAGACCATCTAGTTCCAACCCCCCTGCCATGGACAGGGACACCCTCCACTAGACCAGGCTGCCCAAAACCCCATCCAACCTGGGCTTGAACACTGCCAGGGATGGGGCATCCACAGCTTCTCTGGGCAACCTGCGCCAGTGCGTCACCACCCTTACAATAAAGAATTTCTTCCTAATATCTACCTAAATCTATTCTCTTTCTGTTTAATCCTGTTGCTTCAAAACTGCAGATGCAGAAGGAGATTCCCTTCAGCATAATTCTTCCACCTCTAGCTTCTCGGCTGTAAAACAGAGCTAATCATTGCGCAGCTTTTGTCTATTTAGGCTGTAAGCTCTTCAGGGCTATGGGAGGGCACTGCACCTGAGGAGCCCCTCCATCAGAGAAACACAGGATGACTTGCATGAGCTGAATGCAGGCAAGGTTGGCAGTGAGAGATGGCATCTTTTATCAGAAAAATTGATTCACAAAAACCAAGAAGAGCAGCTTTCTCTCCAGCAAGCGACATCAATACACACATATGGATCCAGCCCTAGTGTTTCTCCCACAGCATGTGACCACCCCCTTCCAACATCCCTCTCTACCCCTGTTCTGTAGCGGTGTGACATTCAGACAACTGCTCCCCGACTCAGGCTTTTCACATCCTACAGCCAGGCCTGAATCCCACACGGCAGTGATGCAAACCCAAAACTTCTTTCCTACGCCAGATGTGTGCCAGCTGCAGCTGAGCAGCATGAGCTGCAATTCTCCGCGCAGCTTCCTCCGCTCTGAAGGAGCAGGCAGAGGTTGTGGTACCCGACCGCTGCCGGGGGGCAGGAAGGGAAGGGATGCTGCTGAGCAGCACAGCGTATCCCTTCTGCACACCAACAGCTCCTCACTCTCCTTCTCCCCCAAGCCCAGGAGGCACCGGCCACATTATGCATCTCAATGCAGTTTCTGATCCTCGAGGGCTCGGAGAATCGCCTGGACACTGAGCAGGCTCCTGCTGGAGTTTGGAAGATGCCCGTGTGAGTGTGTGATCCCTGCTGCCACCTTCTGCTGTCAGCCCTGCTCACAGGCAGATCTCTGTAAGCCTCCCGAGCCGCTGTGGAGCTGGGGCTGCCGGCAACAGTAGGAGCCTTTTCCCCTGCTGTAAGCACTGATCCCTCCTAAAACCTGAAGCGATTGCATTAATCAGTTTGCTTCGAAGTAGGCCATGCTGAATGTGTTTGAGCCTGGCTGATAAAATGGGGAGAGGAAGGAGATTAGAAAGGAATCGTGCTTAATTTGGGAACGTCTCTGAAGATTTATTCCAAAGCATGAAAGCCATGGAGAACGCTCCCGCCCAGAGATTAAAGATGCTCTGACTCACATCTCTGAGGCCTGACAATAGCTTATTCAGGAGAGCTGCCTGCAGCCATGAGACAGAGGATACAGTTTTCCCAAAGTATTTCAATTTTCAGAGGAAAAAAAAAAAAGAAAAAGACTAGACTTCATTAGTTTCACCAAATAACATGAGATGCCATGGTCCCCAACTCTCGCTGGCCCTAGGTCCCTGCACTTTTGTTGGCCTGAGAAAAACCCCAGAGAGCAGTTGGTGACAACTTCTGAATGGCCACTTTCTGGCATTTCCTGTTGTGTTTGACCTCCAAACTAAAGCAGGGCTAAGACGCCAGTGGAAGGCCCTTGCCAATTGGGGGGGATGCAGCAACCATCACCCCTTGCCTCCTATACCACTTCACGTCTCCTTCTTCCATGGAAGTGAAATCCAGAGGCTAAAAGACTATGGCTGTTTTATCGTGTTGGCCTCTTCCAGGCCACCTGGTTCTCCCTGCTGCATGGCCAGCTCTATGAGCATCACACGATCCCCGAGCAGGTGTCCCCATTCTGCGATCCCATGGGTGGCCCACTGAGCACTGGGTGTGTGGGTGGTGCCAGGACCTCAGCACCTCTTTCCCCATGAGCTCACATGATGGCCTCACTGTCCATGCCAGCTCCAGGTGAGGCTCCAAAGGAAAGAAGTGGCACCTGCAAGAGGGTGTGTGTAGGAACTGGTCTCGCATTTTCTGCTTTGCTCCTTTCATCTGGTGCAGAAAGGAAGGGGATGGTGAGCCTGGGAGAGATGGGATGGCAGGAATAGGGAACAGTGGGATTGCTGCCAACAGACTGCCCACGCTGGAAGTGCCTTTGGGAGTGCTGGTGTAACCGAGCCTTGGGGATGAGCAGCAGGACAGCTCCAGCGCATCGGGAAGAAGGAATCAGATTCAATGCTTCACTGATGTGGGCATCACTTTGACATCACCTCTTACAACTAGTGTAAACACAGCCCTGTGTTTTTACTCACAAGGACCTCTTGGTAGATAATCCAGTGAAGAGTTTGCAGCTGATGCTATTGACATCAACATCATCAAGGTGAAGGCTGACGTGGGGTACACCATTTGGGAGGTGTCAGCTCTCGTCTAGGGAGGTCAGGCTGCTGCTTCAGAGAATGCTGCCAGCAGGGTCCCTCCACAGGACCCTACATGGGACTGTGCACCAGCAGCTCAGGGGCCAGGGGGACCAGAGGGCAGGAGAGCAGCCATGGAACTGTGTTGCTGATGCATGAGAAGTTCCCTTGCATCACTGTGCAGATAATATAACATTATTCAATATAACATTACAGATGGTCCTTTCTGAGCAGCTGCCACTATTGCTCCTTGTTCCGTTCTCCAAGATAGCTAGAGCAGAGACAAGCCCAGCCCCATAAGAGGCTCTTCAGAGTTTGTTTTGATCTTCCTGCTGATGGGGAAGGACAGCCAGACCCTGCTGAACAGAAAAGGCTGTGTACAAGCTCTCGGCATCCAGGTAATTGTACTCATCTCCCATCCATCATCCTGGGAATGGCAGCCTCTGTTGCCAGACCTAATGCCCTTTATGCCATTTCTTTCATGGAACCGGCTTGAAATTGATTGTGAAACAGAAGCAAGAGCTTGTATCAATTTTCCCCTTGGAGGTGTGACAGCGTGTCTGCTTTCTGCCAGGTTAGGTTATTTTTGTTCTCTGCTGTGTGTGTGTGTGTTCCCCTGGCTCTGTTCACTGAGACAGGTAGAAGGATCCCATCTTTCCAAAGTCGGGCTGGTGGGGGAGAGGAGATGACTGCTAACATGGTGTAGCAGAATGACACCCACCCCCCTTCTTCACGCTGTGTCCAACACCTGCATCCTCACCAGCTTTGTTTGCCAGGGGAAGGGTTCAGGGAAGAGATTTGAGGCAGATCCATTCTCTACAGCTCAGTCAGCCCTTTCCGAATCGTTACAACTGTCTGCCAAGCCGTGGAAGGAAACTGAGTTCAAAGGGTAATGCACAAGGTTTCCTCACCTGTGGCAAGGAGACCCCATCAAAACGCACCCCCAGATTTCTAAGCAGTGCAAGGTCATAGGACTACTTTTTGATGTCTTTCTTGAGGCTCTGAGGTTCCTGCTTTACAATTTGTCTCCCTAACTAGAACCTGTAACACTAAGAACATGCGAAGAGGTGACAGCCATGCCCACAGGTCCCACCTCACTGTCTGCTCATCTCCAGCAAGGGAGAGGTCTTGCTTTTGTGTGCAAATCTGTTGTCATGCTTCACTATCCTCACTCTCGGTGGTTTTTTTATCTTCTTCACTGCCTTTTGAAGCTGACTTTCAAACAGTTCCTCCTTCCACCTGGCTAAGCCTTGGTGCCACGTACAGAGGAAAGTGGGGAGAGATGCTACTTTTCATGATTTGCTTTGTCACTGAAGGGAATAGCCCTGGCTTGTAGCACAGGCTCATTCAGCAGCGTTTCATGTCTGTGCATCTGAACCTCTTGTTTTCGGATTACTCTGGAGTTGGTTTTATTAGTGGTTGATTGAATGGTCTCAGCATGGCTCTCGTGGAATACCCACATCTTCCGTTCACCACGGAGCAGATGGAAATGTTCTCAGTGAGACACTCATGCATATGCAATATCTACGGAGGAAAACATCTCAGCTCTTATTGCTGCTGCCAACAATGCTGCCTGTCAGCTTCTGGGTGAACTCGACTGATACTTATTCGGGCACTATCAGAAAGGAGCATTGGCAGAAAGTTCCCCAAGTTGTGTAAAAATGCCATTGATGCTTCTGGTAGAAAATCTTCAAATGCTGTAAATACCCCATTGAAATTGCTTTTTTTGTCACTGAGTGTTGAAATCTTGACAAAATGCTTGGAAAAAAAAAATATCTGGAATGTTTTGACCACCTTTTCAAAAAGAGTGTGATTAATAAATACAATGGGCTTCTTTCCACTTGAGCAGCCTTTTATACCTGCTGGAGTCTTCTGGGTGAATGAGATCAAGGTATGAAAGACTTCAGCAAGCAAAACCACCCATAGATTTGGAAAGCACAGAGCATAAAAAAGAGTGCCAGACACTCACGTTTAGGGATATTCCGGCATTGACATTAAGCCAGTTTTGTGCTGCTCAGGGGTTACATGGCTAAAAAAAAGGACATATGAAGCAGTCTTGTGATTAGAGAGTCATGATTTTGGTGCCCTCGTGTTAGGAGAAGCAAGGGAGTGAGGAAACCAAGTGGAACTTCTCTCTCACCAGCTGGAAATGGATGCTGTGGCTAAGGCACCGGCCTAGCATAAACACATATGGATTGAGTGAATTATGACCCTGAATATTCCTGTTTGTCTGTAACACAATAGACCAGCTCTCCTCTCCCACCTGCCATTCTTAATTATTGTTGGGTTTTTTAAAAATATATTTAAAAAAGCATGTTTTCCATCCGTCATGCTCATTCTCTAACCATCACCCTGGATCTAGACTGTCCTTCCACTGACCACAAAAATACTACAGTCAAAAATCTGGTGTCCTCAGCAGGATCCAAAAGCCATAAATGTTTCATTTTAGTACTAATTTAGTTTTTCTTGATCGTTCACATGCAAGCACAAGTTTCTGTAAATGCTATCCTGAGCGTGTGTAACACTGAATGGTCGAACTGTGAGGCACCGGGCTCAGGCGGTGCTTGCATTGATTATCTGAGCCCTGATTGATGTGTGGATGCTCTACGCTTTGTTCTCTAATGTACTTTCAGCAGCGCTAATAAAATTTCCTTTGAACAAGTGGGAACAGGTGATCACACAATTATGTGTGTCTTGTCTGTCTGGATGATTCAGCCTCATGTTGTTGTCATAGCAGCATGTCCCCATCGCACGTTGGGGTAGGGCTCTTTTGAATTTGCTGGTTTGCTATTTACAAATAATAAACAAAACCCAGTGCCCTGCTTTGATAGAAGAGGATTTGCCGCGTTGTCGGAATTGTAACTGCATGTAAATGTGGGAGGAAAAATGGGGCTGATGATTGCCAACACCCTTAGGACACCCCTGTAAGTATTTCCAAGGATAAAAATGCAGCCTGGATTTGACTTTGATTTTGCAAGTCACAGAAAAGAGCTGTTAAATTTGTTTCTATATCCTCTAGAATGACAGTCAGGTTCTTTGCCCCTTCCAAAGGAAGCATACTCTTTGGCAGTGTTGTGTCATTACTCACGCAGCATGGCCCAAGGAGCAGGACTTTGGTTATTTAACCAGTCCTGGCACGTGGTTCTCTCCAGCCCCTGAGCCACAGAGCCACACCTTGCTCTGAGTCTGTGCTGACCGCCAGTCATCCTGGCATCGTGCACTGGGATCACTAGATGGATCCTACGTGGGATGCAAGGCTGTGGGGTGTGATGTCATGTCATGTGATGTCATGTAATGCTGCCCTGATCACTTGCTGGCTACTTAAATTTGCACTTTGCCACGCTGGCCTGGGGAGCCACATAGGTCTGGAAGGGCTCTTGCACCTTTCAAGCCTGTCTTCATGTATCACTAAAGTCCAAAGGTAGCATGGGTTTCCAGAGGAGATCTAAACCAGCATTGTGCCAATGATCCATGACAAAACATGCCGCAAGAACTGAGCCTACTGAAAAGACACAGCATTTCTAGCCTCAGCTGTAGAAGTAACCCAGTCTTAACCTGCAACTCTTCCAAAGCATTGTTTCCCAAGTACATATAGGGGAATAATGAGTGGGGCATTAAGTACCTGGAGATGTTTAGACATGGAAGAAGCCTATGTCCTGTGCTACCGCTGGGACCCTTGCAGAACTGGCCACCTGTAACCAGTAGGAAGGTCCCAAAATGACCAAGGGCTTGTGCCAGCCCCAACTGGGACTCAGTACTGGGCTGTGACAGTACACGTGAAGGACTCAAGTGAGTATCGCAGGTACATCCTGAGAGCCAACGGGTCCTTGGGGTAGGCAGGGGAGCGCCTTTTCTAGGCAAGTCTCCTGTTAGTGCTTTCAAAGAGGCATCTCTCCTTGCATCTGATCCCTGTGGCTTCCTGCAAGTTCAAATTGGCACCTGCGGAGGCAGATCCTCAGTCAGGGAGGATGACCATCTGACTAATTCAACTTGCTCCATACAGACAGGGCCTGAGCAGCTGCAAGTCCATTTGAGGTTGATTTACAGCCAGTTGTGGTTTGTGGCATGTGTTACAAAATCAGAAAAAGCCAACACACATGCACATGCACAGAACTGGTAAGGAAGAGGAGAGTGGAGATCCTAAAAGAACTCTACATATAGGAACAATCTGAGTGCCACTAATTTTCCTTCTTTGTTTGCCCTGGCAGACAGAGTCCAACCTGATTCAGGTGTCTAAGGAAATTTTCAATCATATTTAAAGAAGGAGAGAGAAAGGAAACTAGAAAATGGGATGGGATTGCACTGTGATGCTGTGACTTCTCTGTGCCCAGAGCTCTGCCTTAAACTGGAAGAAAAGTGCCAATTAATCTGACGCTGAGAAAGGCATAGGCAACAAAACTATTTCATGTCCACTCATTTGCCCCCATGACATGTAGTCCTCTCCACCTTGCTAATTGGAGAAAGCTTGCTAACAGCTCTCTGACGTGGGTTTAATTAAATACTTTTTGAATGCCTTTGAGTGGTGGGAAAAGGTGGTGGAGTCATTCCAAGTCTGACACACTGAGGGATGGCTTCAAATCTGGGGCTCCTCGCTTCATCGCCAAAAAAATACAGAAGCTGTGAGAGCAGTGGAGGATCTCTAATAGCGACGGAGCTAGAAACTAAAAGCTGACAACATCTGGCTGTGGAAAGGAGGATCTTCACATCCCAGCAGTTCTTATAATACTGCAGAGAAGATGCTCGGTCATCCTGCGGCAGAGGAAGGGCTCTGAGGGAGGGGAGACACCTCTAGAAGGGATATATGCAAGGCGAGGATGCTGCTGTTGTGTCCCAAGAAGGGCTGCAGGTCCAGAAAGGGGGTAGAGTACTGAAGGTTGGAGGAGAAGAGCGGAAGAAGATGTGCTCGTAAAGCAGACAGCCAAAGAGAGGAGTAGCAAGCACCAGATGTGCTGGAGCATAGCTCTGTCCCAAGGCCACAAGAGACACTTCAGGGGGTCACCTCTGTTTTGTGGGTGTACACTGGTCTTGGTGCTTTGAAGAGAAGCATTTCTGCCTGCAAATTGGGGCTGCCCTGTTCTGAGGCCATTTGTGCCCTAAATAGGACAGCAAAGCAGGATTGAGTTTATGAAGGATGAGCTTTGGCGTGTGGAGATGAAGGGGGAACATGCCATGGGTACCAGGTAGGCTGAGGACCAGGAGGATGCCCTTGCAGCGAGGCCAGACCCAAAGCCTCAGCCATGAGACAACTTTTCCCATTTCGTTAAAACACTCATTTTCTCCCCCCCCCCCCCCCCATCCCAGGAGGAGGCTGGGAGTGCTGTGTGCAGGCTGAGCGCTGCAGGAGAGAGCTTGCAAATAATCTGAGAGCAAGAGAAAAAATTTCAACGAGACTTTGAAAGAGTCTATTTAGCTTATCAGAAAGGAGGTCAAGAGGTGATTTGATTACAGTGCATAAGTGCCGTCAGCAGAAGAAAACACCAGTTTCTAAAGAGCTTTTTAATCTATCAGAGAAAGCCGGAACAAGAGCCATGGCTGAGAGATGAAGCCAGACACCTGCAAATAAGACACAGGGAGCATATCTTTAGCAGAGGGGGAGATAAACGGGAAGAGCAAACTCAAGGAGAATGGTACTCGGTATCTCCGGGTGCCTTCAGCTGGGAGTTGGATAACAGGCTTAAGCTAGAGAGGAGCTGGGTTGGTTCCAAGGTGACATTTAGGAGCCTGTGGTACATGGGTATATATACATAAAGAGATCTGACACTTTTTTGTCTCTTAATAACACAAAAATCTAAGTTACTTGCTCTTGTGGGGGCAGAAAAACGTTTGAGCACAGGCTTTGGGCAAAACTTTGTTCAGTCACCAGGAAGAGCTCAGCTCAATGTTCATGGTTTCTAAGTCAAAACTGTATCTTAGGGGCCTGGACTTCCAAAGGCTTGGTGGTCTGAGCCTCTTTGGTGCTCCTCCTGGCAACGGACTGGCCACATCCTGGTGAGAAATTCCAGCCTAGTGGAAGGAAAAACTCTGCCATGGGTAGGAATTAAGGCATTGCCAGTTAAGAGCATAAAAGATAAAAACTGATATGCCAGAAGTCCATCTCATCATGCACTTGTGTCTGGCACTGGTAGGGGACTCTAGCAGGGGTTTACGGGGGAAAAAACAAGTCTGGAGGGATCAAAACAAGTCTGGAGGTTCTGCCTTGTTTCCAGCAATGTGTGGCTGGTGGACTCCTGAAGTGGAGGTTGACACACAGCTATTAACAGGCCCTGAAGGATGCTTCTCCCATGAAATTCGCAGGCTGCTTTTGGATCTATTACACTTTTGCTTGGAGCAATAACATTCATAATGTAGTATGTGTGAAAAAGTACATCCTTTTGCTTGTTTCAAATCCTCTGATCCTCTGACTGGTACCCTTTTTTTTTTTCGTGGGAAGAGCACAACATACTTACTAATCGTCATCTCTTTGCACTATTCAAGACTGTTCAGGTTTCTCTCCCACCCTCCTGGATCTTTAGGGCAGAGTATCCTGATGGGATCTATCCCCTGCCATCTCCACTCCATCGGTAGATGTGTCACAGCCAGCCCACCAATGTGCTGTTCAGCACCAGAGGCCCAAAAGATACTAGAGCTATCCTCCAGAGGTGGATTACAAAGGCTGAGGAGAGTATATATAAACAGAATGCCAGAAAATACGGTTTATCTTGGGTTGGCCAGGAAAATTCTTATTTTTTATTTTTAATTTACCTTATTTCTAACCCCAGCATCTCTGAGCTTCTCTGGGAGAATGGACACTAAGCTCAAGCAAAAGAACTTCCCAGCACTAATTTCTGTGTTTCTCATCTGAATCCCTCCTGTTTGATGATAAGAGTTTCTAAGCCTGGATCCTCCAGGGATGTCTGGGCAGCTACCTCTTTGTTATTGCCGTGTTTTCTCCTTTTTCTCTGTACAGCTGTGTTCAATAAAGGAAAACTTAACAAATAAACCAAGCAAGCCCTTTCTGGCCCAGGGGTTATTTGCTGGTGAAATCAGTATTTAAATATTTACCACTTGAATATAAAGGAATTTCCTGGGTTGTGCTGTCTGTCAAATGAGGCAGCTTATTCAGCATTGAGTCATGGTTAAATCTTGGAAATAATATAATATCAGCAATGGGCGCTTACTAGCGAGTAGGTAAATTCTACCACAACAGAACCCATCTTCTTTCTCCTCCACTCCACGGGCTGTCGTAATAAGGGTCCGTCCACAGGTGGGAAAAGTGGGACAAAAGTGGGACACCCTGCCAAATGTTTGCCAAAGCCTGCTGAAGGCACCTATTTTGACTGAAACAAACAAACAAACAAAACATGAAAAAGCACTTTGATTCAGTCCATGTTCTTTTTTTTCCAAATATGGCTCCAAAAATACAAAAATCCAGTTTCATATATCAGCGCGCTTTTTTGAATGATTACTCTTTTTAATTTAATTATTTTAATTTATAAAATATAATTTCAAATAAAGGTTAACTAGTTAAAAAGAAAATAAAATATATCAGAGTATCTAAAGGAAACATACTTCTTGACCCATGCTGGGAGTGCAACAAAAGTCAATGTTCAGCTTTCCAATCCAGCCCATGCTAGGTAAGATTTTTCAGCTTTGGAAAGGTATGTTGGTTGTGACATCTGTTTCCTGTATTTGTTAGGGTGGGAAACTGGAGTGAATAATCCTATCTATTCATTAGGAACGTATGGGAATGTTCTTCACTGTTTACTACAAAGCAGCATGTACAGAGTTTCCATCTGAAAATTAGACCACCAATTCCCAGCTGGACAAACCAGGAGATACTCTTGACATGGAAGAGTTTGCAGTGTACATACACAGACCAAAGATCGTTAATCCTGTTTTACTGAATGCATAATAAACCCCAGAGCCTTAAAAACTGGAAATTAATTATTTCAGTAAGGCCTAGAGAGTTTGCACAGAACTTAGCTTGCATTTTCTGAATCTATTTGTACCTTTGAGTAGATCATCCTTCCTCCAGGAGGGAAAAAACTCGCCCCAAACATCAACTTGACATCATGGACTTTTTCCTCAAGGATGTACTTAGGGGTGAGGGAAACACACTGTTAAATGTGGCTCCTCCACAGTTGTGTTTAATCACTCTTATTCGGAGTCATGTCCATTGGGATGCACGCTGGGCTGTTTGCTCAGCACCATCAGTGCTGCTTTTCTGGAAAGGAGTGGCAAAACCAGGCTTCATATGCACTCATGCCACGGTGACAATCCCGTTGGCAGCGACAGGGTGATTAAATAAATGATACATGGTGTTAAAGCTCCCAAGATACAGACTTGTCCTGCTTTGGGTAAAGAAACGACCAATCTTGAGTTTCCTCCCCTTCCTCACCCCAGAAAGTGAATTTCCAGGGTTCAAAACCCACATGCCTGGCTTCAAAAGGTAATAATCCACTCTGCTTCAATTTTTTTTTTCCCTCCAAGCCTTTTGGGGCCATCCAACCTCTTTTCCCCATTTGGACCTTTGTCCCCCATCACTGTGGAGCTGTAAAAACCAAAGTAGAAAGGCAAGGTGGGATCCTCAGCTCACTCCGTGACTCCCTGAGGCTTTACCTGAAGCACTGGTTTTCATGAGACTCATGCTACAGCTCTCAGGGAAGACAGTGCCAGCAGCCACGACATGACAGCATCCGAACGCCATTCATCAAGCCAGCATGATTTGCTCTCAGTTGCTTTTAATCTTTCCCAGGCTCTCTGAGGGAACAGCTTGGATCCTCCTGTGAATCGGAGAGTTCAGTCTCCCTCAGCAGACCCCAGACGTGGGCAGTTAACAGCGACAGGCTTTTCAGCAGGCACAAAATAAAGGGCTGGATTTTTTTTTTTTTTTTTTTAAATGGATGCTATTAGTGTTCTGGGAAGAGCCTGGACTCGTACTCATTATGTCTGCAGTCTCCAAAGTATTTATAGAGAGGAAAAGAGCATAACTGGTTGAAATTCTTATTGTAGCAAATGATCAATGCACTTATTCGCAGAGCCGTAGTGTCTGTGATTAATTCATAGCCAGAAATAATAGCAGAGTACCTGCTGTGTTGCTATTGCCTTATCTCTGCCTCACTGGTTGATTCTCAGGTACAAGCGAAACCAACCCTTAATTACTTGGTTAAAAACCTGTCGGCTGCCAGGGAACAAATGGAATGATACAGCCACCTCTGCCACTGCACTTTACAGCTTCCAGAGATAATTGAATGGAAGGAAACACACTTCAAAGTCCCCCAAGAGCCAGCACTGACAGTAAATACCTGGATGTGGCCCAAGGGACTGGGGAACAGCCAGCCAGAGGGATGACCTGCACCGGGAGCAAACTTCGCACGCTGGTGTAGAGCTGGGTTATTTCTGTCCCGCGTTCAGGAGGACCTTTAGCATCCCATTCGGATACCTCTCACCTGTTTCACAGCCATCTGTGCTGTTCTCCATTTTTTAGAGAGAAGCTGATGCCTTGAGACACGCCTGCCATGTCTGGCCTGAAGCAGGAGCATCACTGTTTTCAGGCATTTGTCCCTGTCACCCTGCCTGGTGCTGCTATGCAACCTGCCCCCCCTCCGGAGAAGAGAGCAGGCAGTGCTGCCTACAGCCCGGGCATCAGAGCCCAGAGAAGACCAGCCAGCACTCATCCCATCTCTGGTACGGGCTAGGGAGGCTACAAGCATCCCATGGCCTCAGCCAAGCAGATTTAGCGACAGCTCTGAAGTCCTCTGAAGTTTGGTACTACGCAGGAGCTCCAGGGAGGCATGGGAAAGCTCTGACCCTCTCTCTAGTGGGATGTATCCACCAGCGGGATGCTGGGGCAAATATTCTTAGATGTTCTCCAATTGTGGACAGCCTTGACCATTAACTCCGGGACTGTATCTCTCAGTCTTGCCGGTGTCATGCCCAAACATGACTTGTTCATCAGGTCACAGAGTAACTTAGGTTGGAAGAAACCTCTCTGGAAGTCTCTGATCCAACACGCCTTAAAGCAGAGCCAACTTAGATCAGGTTGCCTACGGCTTCAACCAGCCAAGTCTTTAATATCTCTAAGGACTGAGATTCCCTACCTCTCTGGGCAGCTGTGCCAATGTCTGACCCTCCCGAGGGTGAATTTCTTTCCCTATGTCTAATTGGAATTTCAGTGGTCACAACTTGCATCCATTGCTCTCTTCCTTTCACTTGGCATCTCCAGGAAGAGTCTGGCTCCATCTTCTCAGGACCCTCCCACCCCAACTGGTGGCCCTGTCCTCAAAACTGATTTTCATCCTCCTTCCCTTGCTGCCTTGGCTGGCTACGCCAACGTCAAAACAGCTGTCTCGTACAGCGACGTGCCTGCACAGTGGTTCTCCAGGTGGGTTAGGGCATCCTCTTAGAGCCTCTTAGATCCTCTTCAGGGCTGTCTAATTGTGGAGGAGACATTCAGATGCCCTTGACAGGACAAGCAGCCAGGCTTGCTCACGCTGCAGTAGGACACTGCTGCGGGATGGATGTGATTGCTTCTGAGCTGCTCTCTTTAAGGACACAGGCAAATCAAAATGCAGGAGAAAATCAGAAGTGTTACATGGTGATGTTTTTAATTGCCTTGGCTAAATGGGAAATTAAACGTTGGAAACTTCAAGTCCTGTTTGATGTTTAGCATCCATGCTCCAAAAGGATGAGTTCTCCGGGCACAGCTTTGGTACGCCCAGGAAGCGTGAAATCGCTCCCAAATTGCTCGACGTGTAAGGTAATTGGCCTCCATTGCCTGAAATGCTCTGGCTGCGGAGTGGGAGAGCAGACACCGTCTCGCAAATGAAACAACCTCAGAGATACCACGGACACTGTTTACATGGCACCCGTGTGCCTGGCCTCAAGGGCTCCTTGTCCGACTGGGGCAGAGGCCATTTACCTCTTCTCTGGAGGAGCTCTGTGCCTGGCAAAGTTGGGGAAATAAGTCCCCAGGTCAGTGCAAGAGAAAGATTTCCTATCATCAGCCCTTTCCATTTTCTCCTTATTATGCTCAATCAAGACACATTTGATTTCAGATTAGGAGAATCTGAAAAGAGAAAAGATCACGTGTGGAATGTGGCATGCGTTAAAGCACGTTTCTGCCAACAGAGAAACACATGCTTGCAAGGGCTGCCACGGTTGGAGCTCTTCGACCCCCAAGCTAGAGGTTTTTTTCTCTGAAGTAGGATCCGTGATAATATCTCACCTGCCAGTTTTGTTTGCCTGGTGGCCATTTCTACCCTCTCCAGCTCTGCAATGGCAATCTTCTGCTTGTCTCCAATGATAACACTATGGACTCCGCACGCCTGTTGAGAACGGTGGTCACAGGGTCAGCCAGGATGCGACCACTGCGTGCAGCAAAGAAGCTCCAAGGCCGAACTTGTTTGCCCTTGTTCCATGTACAGACACATTGCACACCTTGCTGCCTTCCCAGTTCTGCCGTGCCTTTGGAGATGAAGGACTTTGAGGGTGGCAGTGAAGCACAATCTTTACGATTCACATTCAGGGATTTATACTGTGGCTCAGAGACACTCCCTTGCTCTCTTCTCTTGTCCTTTCCTAATAACTTCCTGCAGCAATAGGAGAGGTCACAGGAGTGTTTTGCACATGCGTGCAACTCCTCAAGGCCACGGAACGGGGCTAAGATCCAGTTCCAAGTTCATGTTCCAAGCTTCAGCAGAAATCCACTCCTCACATTTCAGGACTATCTCTCCCCACAGCTTCTGTAATCTCCAGAAGCCCAGAACCCCCTGAGGGAAGGTGCAGCAGCTCCCATCCTTCCACACTTCTCAAAGCTGTCTCATTAGCAGTATTCCTGGGAGTGATCTGCTGCCAGACGGCAGGAAATCTTGGCGGGCTCACGGGTTGTCAGGGTTTGGGAATCAGCACAATGGTCCTTTTCCACACACCTCACCCCTGTGGTTTGATGCTGTTGTCCTCTCCTTAATTTTCACTCTCCAAATATTTGCTTAGACATTAGGACCAGAGGATCCTAAGACAGCCTGCAAGACCCATACAGAGCTGTGAGTCTTTCGGCAGGAGAAGGGTGCTGGTTGCCCTAAGAGGAGTTGTTCTCCAACCAAAGGAAAGAGAAAAAGTGATATTTGCAATCTTGGATATTTTTTTCTTTTTTTTTTTTTTCCTACTCCAGGCACAAAATGCCATACTCTGGTGTAAATGGCTGGAGCTACATTAAACCTGTTTATAGCTGCTGAAAATTTTCAAGAAATCAGATTTATTTTTTTTTAATGGTTGATCATGATTGCATTGGTCATTAGAAGAACAGGAGAAGGATCTTTGTATCAGTTCACTGAAGAAAACAAGAGGGGAAGGCATCCAGAGAGACCACCTAACCATCCTTCCCTGGTGTGCTCCCCTGGCATGTCCTCAGTGCATAAATCCACTGCTCTGGGGCACCAGGATTCATTTTTCTGCATTCATGACTCCCTTCAGCTGTCTCTGTATGTCCCTGCTCCTTGGGATTCATTCTCTCAGCAGCCTTCCTCAAAGGGGAAGCACCTTGCCGCTGGGCTGAGTGGAGGAACAAGCAGAAGAAGGGTAGTCTGGTCAGGCAGAGTCGTGCCCACCCAGCCCCAGACTGGGGGGGACTGTCCTTTTCGTGTGACCCCAGCTGGAAAGAGAATTGGAGTCAGGGCAATTTTCCTTCTGGTTTACCAAGTCCTCCCAGGGCCACATTGTCATCAAATTATGAAAACTAGGGACCTCCAATGGACACCTACGACATCTCCTGCCCTTTAGCAAGACCCTGCTCCACCCTGTGCGTGCCTGATGGCAGCGTGTCTAATAGCCCATCTCCAAAACTTTTAGAGAATGCACATCCACCTCTGCCCCAGGAGACAGGAAGCATCAGTAATCACCGTGCTGGTGGGAAAACACACGTCAACAGGCAGCGTGGACTTGGCAGATAAAACCCTGCCGCCAGGGGAAGGGGCCAGCCGCCGGCAGCAGGAGGGAGGTATCGGGACAGGGATGCACAGCTCCTCCGGACACCGCATGCTCCATGTGCAAATTGCTTTTGCTGGCCAGCAGGTAAGACAGGAGGGAGGCAGCAGGGCTTGCCCAGCCCTTCCCCTCCACCACTGATCGCCCCAGCTGATTTCAGCAGCGATACAGATCACCTCATCTCCAACAAAGATGATGCAATTACAGAGTGTCTCTGATCGGAGTGGGGATAATCACCGGCATGAGCTCACCTCCTCCACTTGCTCACTTGTTTATTTTGGAGGTTTCTTAATATACTGAGAGCCAGTGAAACTAGTGCTAATCCACCCCCCCCAGCAGCATCTTGGCCAGGAAAGAAGGAGCTGTCACCACCAGCACATCCTGACAGACGCTATAGAGATCAACAGCTTTGATACTGCAGGGGAACTCCCAACAGCCTCTCCCGGCATCAGTGTCTCCTGCCTGCTCCTCCCTGTGTCCTGGTCCTCGTCTGGCTCCCTGTGACCAAAAGGCCACACTCTACGAAGCGAAATGAGGCAATCTGCATGTCCCATACAAGTACCTTCACAGGGCTATAGAGTCCAGCAGAGAAAGGGGCTACAAGGATCACATTTGAAGTCAGAGAAACGTCAATGGGACCACAATATTGGGGTTTTTCCTCTGGTATGGATCAACTAGTGGAGCAACCTGCCCAGGAGAGCAGTGGGGTCTTCAGTTTTCGGTGGCTTCAAGTCACAGGCAGATGCTTTTATTTTTTCTGTGAGGGACATTTTAGCTGGATTCAAATAACCAGACTCAGGTACACAGTGGGAGAGATGAAACCTCCTGCTCAGACAATCTCTCCAGCCTCCTTTCACCAGGAAGCCAGCACCCGAGCAGGACAGGACCTGCTCAGAGCCAACAGGAGCTTAGCCGGCCATGCTGCCCTGGGGGTCTCTGTTCCACCATGGGAAAGGCTCTTCTGCTGCAGTCATTCTCCCCACAGTTCCTGGTGTGTCACCAGTGTGTACCAGTGAGAGTGTCAGAGTGAAGCCTATGTCATTACTGGGCCATGCTGGGAGGTCCCCAGCTGGGGGCATCCCAGGGACTGCTGAGAAATCCACTAGGTTTCAGGTGTGTATGTTGGGTTTGGGCATCTCTGGCTCTTTGTTGCTCCACTTTGCCCAGAGCAGTACCTCAACCTGGCTGGCCCACGTGAAGCCATCCCCATCTTTCAGCCTCTCCTCACATGCCAGGACAGGGATGAGAGCTTCATCCTCCTCACATCCCCAACCCCTTCCACTGCTAAAGACCAGCTCTGGATGGGAGAGAGCTTGAAAGAGAAACCACAGAGAAGGGTGACTTCACAACCAGCTGCTCCTGCTAAGGCACCCATGTGGCATCATTAAGAGATCATCACAGTCACTGAAAGGCTCTGACACTTGACATGATCCCTGCTGGGATCTCATCAGCACCTTGACAACTGCAGGGTTAAGATTATTGCTGAGAAATTCTGCTGAGCTGGGCGCTTTTCTGAGCGTGAAGGCAGGGAGGAGGGAAAGGCATTGCAGGATACACCCTGGGTATTTCCTTCATGTCCAAGGAGTACGTCATCATCCTCTGTCATGGCTCTTCTTTCTTTTTCAAGGCCTCTGGATTCATTTGGTTGGATCATTTCATTTGGACAGGGCAGAATGAGTTGTGTTGCCATCACATCAAAGACCAGAGCTGGGAAAGGGAAGTCTTAATCAAGCTGTTAATTAACCCCTGGGAGGAATAGCTATGGAGACTACAGCATTGCTGCCCGAGGTAGGAATGAGTGGGGAGGGATGGAAGAGACTTATTTTCAGAGCCAGCTGAAAAAACCCCTCTGTTCCCCCTTCCCATGGCTGGACTCACCTCCTTTCCCCTGCGTGGGAGTTGAGCCCTGTCCCGTCCCCTCAGCCCAATGCCAGGACCCCCCAGGGACTGGCAGGTCCTGCCAGGGCTCTGGTGACACTGGTGCTTTCCTCTCCACCCCCTCTGCCCTCTCCTTTCAGCCTGAATCCTTTCAAGAGCAGGAGCCCCCAGGATTTGTTCGGCCAATCCAGCACAGACCTGGCAGGGGCCACGTCCATCACACATTTCCAAAAGCCCACAGAATTTTTCTTCTCCTTGCTTTCTTCCTCCTCCTCCTTTTATTTTTTGTGGTCTCAGGGGAACACATGATATTTCAAAGAGATATCTGTGAACACCGAAGCTTTGAAGCCAGCTGGTGGAGCAACCTCAGGTGACGGGGACAAGGAGCGGGGCCCAGCTGGGTGTCTTCCCAGGAGAACTGAATCAAAGCCAGAAGAAATGACAGCACAAGCTGATCTGACTCATTCTGACTGGGGGTTTCTCCCTCCCTTTGTTACTGAGCCCAGCCCAATGGCCCTTTCTTGTTTTAAATTAGCAAAACCTTTGCTAAGCTTCAGATTAAGTTCCTGGGTCACCAGCAGAGATGGCCTGTAGCAAAGCCCTGGATTTTATCTTTAATTATCAGCAGGAATATTACATCCTTGCAGAAACTGAGCTGAGAAAAAGCCAGTATCTGTGATCCCCGCTGTGGAGCTGAGCATCCGCTCAAGGGAAGGCTGGTAATCAGGAAGAGGGGTCAACAGAAGATGATCTTCTAAGTCTTCCTCTATAGACTGAATCTCTAATATGTTTACTTAGCCAGATGCAAATCCTTTTCACAAACTCATGGCACTGCTGAGTACAAGAACACGCAGAAAATTAACAAAGCTGGAGCATCAGTTCATCATCAGTAAGAGACTCCTGTGACTGCGTGGGAGGAAGGAAAATGTTCTCTCTCCAGTGTCCGGGGAGACCAAGCTGAGTTTCCAGCAGCGTTCACCAGTTCTCCTGTCTGGCACCTCACTGCTTCCCTCTCTCTCCTGGCTGCCCTCCTTCCCCGGGTCTCCAGGGTTTGAGTCTTGCCCTTGTCCATACCCAGCAGCAGTCTGCCCATGGCCAGTGAACTTGCTAAGGCAGGAGATCTTCAGAAAACCAGTAATGGCATCAAGTGCAGAACCATCTCCAAGCGTGGTCAGGAGTCAGTCAGAAAGTGGGGATGGTGTCTGCATTTGGCTGTTTATATACGTTTGATCTACGATGGACGAGCACGAGGACTTGGGGGTCAAGCCAAGTCTTATTACATGGCTGCGCAGCCACCAGAAATTCCCCGTGTAGGATCTCGTATTGGGCTGGAAACGGTGCACTGGCTGGAAGATGAGGCATGGGCAGGAAAGGGCAGGAAGGCAGAACAGCATGGGCTGAGCTGCTCACAGCATGGACAGCCACGGGTTGGGGCAGGTCAGTGTATTTGGAGCTTATCTTTTCACAGTTCATTTTTCTCTCTGCTCTTGACAAAACAAGCGCAGGTATATCTGTGGTGTGTCTTAGGTTCAAGGTCACCTTGTATTCAGCCCAGCACAATAAAACCTTAAAGGAATGGGGTATAACAAAGGAGCTGGGTGGCTTTAAGCTTCTCAAGGAGCAACGGGTCTTGAAATAGATCACAGCTACCTGGAGGTTAGAAAGCCCTACGTCCATCACTTTCATGGGCCGCTTCCTAAGACACCCTGCTCCTGTAGTGCAGAGGTCTGGGGATCCCCTCTGCACTGATGGTGACGGCTAAGGAAGAATGAGACTGGATTAAACAGAGCCTGTTTAATGCCATTCCAACCCCAGCCAGCCGGGTCAATTAAAAAATAAAGATGAAGGCACTTGGTCTGGGTCTGCAGTCCCTATCAAATTCATTATCTCCCCCCACCAACAGAAAGAGGGTAACTAACTGTTCACGTAAGACACAGCTAATAATATCCGAGTACAGGACATTGCTGCTAAATTATAGGGAGGGCTTGGGAAGGGAAATTAGTGTCATTTGCAAGCGCAATAATAGGGTCTGTGCAGCGTGAATGCCGATGTGGGAGTGGGCTGGAGGACAGCGCGTGGCTTATGCAATTGTCCCCGTCCTCCTCCGTCGGGCAGAGCCGGGCTGGCAGAACGTGTGCTGGGGGGCTGAGGGGCAGGCTGGCAGAGGAGAAGTGGGCTTGAAAGCCAAAGGTAGTTAAAAACAAAGGGCAAAGCAGGTACCTCTGTCTGAGGGTGAAGGCGTGGGAAGCTGCTCCTGGGGGAAAAGCTGAGCCCTTCTCTCCCAGCTGAGTTTTGGCAGAGCACAGCTCAGGGGCACCCAGGGCAGCAGCTACCCGGGATGGGAGGTCTGGTGGTTTCAGCTGAAGGGCCAGCTCCTAGGAGCAATAATACCCAGTGGGGAAACTGAGGCACGGGGAGACCACACAGCCTGTGCTGTGGCTTAAATCTTAAAGCAATTCTTGAGCACTTATCAGTGACATGAAATGTGGTGCTGCTCCCTGGAGACAGCTGCATTCCTGCAGCGTGCAAAGCATTTCCCATTTCACATACAGCCACATCCCAGCAAAAAAATGTGTTACAGAGAAGCAGAAGTGCTCTCTGACCAAACACTTCCAGGCTGCTGCAAACCTAAGGTACCAACACCATGCTCTTGGTCATCTGTGGAGTATCTCCAGCTCCGAGTTCAAAATTAACACCCTGTCAACAACACAGCAAATATCACAAACCTGCCGCTGCTCTGCAGTCCCACCATGCTCCGGGCTGGCTTTCAGAGACATTCATTTCCTGGGCCAGGGAATAATTTTACAGCAAAATTATCAGAGTGCTTAAACAAAAACAAGGAAGTGGAACAACTCTTACTATGTCCAACATGTGCAAAGACAAGTGCCTGCTGAGTTATTTCTCAAATTCCTCGACCCTGGACCACTCTCCAGGACCTCTCCTGTAGCTGATTAGGAAATGCCCCAATCTCCTGATGGAGAGGTGAAGCTGTGATTATACTAATCAACTGCTCATTAGTGTTACTTGGCTTCAGCTGATCATACAGCAGCCCCATGGTGTACAGCCACCTCTTTCACTGAGAGATGGAGAAGCTCCTCATCTCATCTCTGTTGCTACCCCACCATGTTTTGCCCACAGATGGAGAAGGGCTCTCCAGGGCACCATGGAGATCTGGCAAGGAAATCTCCTCTGAGCCCTGTTCCAGAGTGTGGATTGATCACCACAGCGCTGTGCCCCTGGGTCTCAGCTAGGTTGTTTTGGACCCTGAGAGGCTTCCAGGGGACAGCCAACAGCCACCAAGGGCTGAGAGCCATGCAGGAAGTGCTACAGAGCATGATGTGCCACGACAGAAAGAGGTCTGAGAGCCACTTCATTTACTGACCAGCACAGCCTCCACAGGGGACCCTTTATCCAGCCTCTAGTGAGCTGTCGGTGGCCACAGAGCCAACAGCTCTCACCCTAAAAACAGCCAACAGGGAAGCCAGCTGATTATAAAAGAGCAGCACGAGCACTATCGCTTTCATGGCAGCTTTGGGTCTAGCCCTCCAGCCACAGCACAGCTGCTGCAAAGCAATATTATTGGAAAGGGAGAGTTTTGCCAGCTGGCAAAAATTAAAAGCAAGCAAATATTTCATAACCTGTCCAAAACTCCCTTCAGGTCCCCATGTGGCCCCTGTTTCCCACCCCTTTCCCAGTTCATATCTCTAGAGCGTGCTCCTGTCTCATCTCCTCTCCCATCTCCATCCTCACATCACTCACAGCCACTTTGAAATCAACCCTCCCTGACCCCAGTAGCCCCACGGCACCTTGGCTTAAACAGCCCTTGGGCGACTGGTCCCCACAGCCACCACTTTGCCTCTCCCACCGCCAGACCTCCCGGATCTCTGATGGAGTTAAAGCTGCTCCAGAGCTCTTCATCCCCAGGTCTAACAGCCTAGCTGCAAGGGGGAGAGCCAGGAGAGGGTATTTATGGCAATGAAATTCTATCCCTTCAGGAGGCTGAGCCAGAGGATTGCGCTCTGCAGGTGCCATCCTTCCCCTTATCCTCACACCCCCACGTCTTGCCAGCCCCTGCTAATTCACACGAGATAATTAACCAGTGCTCCATCGGCTGCTCTCGTATCTCAGAAGGCGGCAGAGGGATATTTCTGCACGTGCGTGCACAGAGCACCTGTGTATTATCAGCTCAAAATCAACGATCAGGACAGAGCCGGGGCAGAGTGGAGACCCCCGGCAGGCCTGGGGGGACTGGGGTGCAGTGCCAGGTGATTCGCCTGGTGCACCACAAAGCCTGGTCATCATCTGGGGACTCAGGCATCGGCTCTTGGATGAGAACCAGCACTTGGAGAGAACTGACCCCTTGGCTGGAGGGAGCAGGGACTGTCAGTGCTGCAGCCAGAGGAGGCTTCAGCTCCTGTCCGTGTCCCTGTGGATGTGGCAGCTCCAAGAGCCAGGCCCTGGGCAGGCAGAAGAGACACCACTGGTCTCAACCCTCCTCCTTCACAGATGTGACATGGGACAGAAATCCCCACGGGCTGCCTGCAGTCCCTGGGGCCTCCCTGCAGAAGCTGCTGCTCTTCCTTGCAGGTCCATCATCCTGACAGATTTCCTCAAGGAGGTCTGGAAACCCAGACCCCAGCACAACAGAGTGCCAGGGACACATGCACCACCACATCCTGGCAAGTCTCAGCCTCCCCCAGCCTTCCTCGTTGAAGGCTGGGGATGCCGCCATGCTCTCCCCCTTCCCTTTCCTCCTTTGCTCCATCCTGTCAATCAGACTCCGGCTCAGAAAGGTTTCCTCATGCAACGGCTACACTGGCTTTAGAGAGATGCAATTAAGATGAAACCCACTTATTTAAAGCAGCTCCTCTCCCAGCACTGCTCTAATGTCACCTTTGATCACTGAAACCAACCCAGCTCACAGATTGCCAGGGATGCATCCTTTCATTTCCTCGCTCTCCCCCTCGCTCCATTCAGACAAAACTGGTTTCTTTCTCCCTGCTGGTGCTCCGAGCAAAGCAGAGCAAAGGACCTGTCATTTTTGCATTGACCAGTGGGGAAAACAGAGCCAAAAGCCCTGGCTGTGGCCCATGAAGGTTGGAGAAGTCACGTAGATGAGGCTTGGCCCAGGCACAGTGCTGCCCTGTGGCTGTGCTGCAAATAAGGACGGACTGCAGCAGGGACCCCTGTACTAACGCATCTGAAAGGAAATACCCTGAATTTATTGGGGGAGAGCAACCACTGATGGGGGAGGCTGGACCATTTCTACCACATAACATTAGTTCTGCTCAAACCGTCACTTAGGCATGGGCTTAGCCTTAAACCCCCAGGCAGGCCCTGCTCTGGCATGCATACAGGAGCTGCTGGATCAGGACTCTCTTCTCAGCAGTCCCCGTTCATCCCTGCACACACATTTGGTTGTCAGGCATTGAAACCCCAGACCTCTGCGCTGTTAAATGCATCCATCAGGTTGCATTTTCTATTAGACTGGAGGTTTCCTGGTTGTCAGCGCTTCCACCCACACAGGCAGCTCTCTCCTGAACTCTGTCTCGCTGCCTCCAGACCTCCCTGCGTCGCATTTGCTTTGGAAATGGAGAGCGAATACATGTGTATCCCCTGCTCTCCCAGGGAGACGGCAGAGCAATTTACAGAGTTCCCTGGGTGGACAGGCTTCTTCGTCTGAACTCTCACTTCAATCTATTTTGTTATGATCTGCAGGAGAGACGTCTCTTCCCGCAGGTGGAGAGAAGAGCGAGAAGCTGCCCTGTTACAAAACACCAGTGATTTGCAATTCGTCACCAGCCCGGGGCCAGGTGCACTCTCTACTGCCATTGCAGGGTGACACTTTCCGCTAATGCTTAGCAGAGGTTGTCAGGCCAGAAGTCTGAGCACCAACATTACATGTTGGTCTCTCCAAAGATCTCGGCTTTAGCAGTTGCTGACGATTTCTGAGCACGCAGCACGTTGCTGCCTTACCTAGGTGACAGCCCCGGGGCCAGGGTCCGGGTCCTGAGCTGGTGTGACCCTGCAGGGAGGGACCCCAGCCTCTGGCTCAGCTAAATCCTTTGGTCACCCCTCGCAGGGAGGAACTGTCAGCAAGAGGGACAGTTTTAGAGGGAAGCCCAGCCCTGCACCCCCAGAGGCACCCCACTCCAACAAGCTGCTGGGGGGGTTACACCCCCTTTCCTGCTCTGGTTAGGGAGCATTCACGCTGCTGGGGGCAGCAGGGAAAGAGTAAATGCTCCCTCTCCCACCCCGGTCCGTGATGCTGGTTGAGCTGAAGCTGGCTATCAAGATCTCGGTGCTTCAGGAGAAAGGTGTCAAGGATGGCTCCGGGGAGGACAGCAAAGAAACCAGCCCAGGTACTGGTTCAGCCTGTAAGTCAGCCCAGACGGGCCATCGCTGATCTGCTGAGAGCTGGGTCCTCTTCAGGGCAGCTTGTACAAAGCTGATCAAGTGTGGCAGGGCTTCCTCAGCACACCCTGCTGCTAGCAGCCGGAGAGGGTTAAACACAAAGCAAATGGTTTCTCAGGAACACTTCGATCCCGACAGCACAGCCCACTCTGCCCGCAGCCGTGGAGCTTAAACCGTGACTGCCGCCTGCCTCCTCCGGGTCGCTCCTCCTGCCCTCTCACCGTACCGAGACCGGCTTTTGTCACTTAAAGGTGTGATCAGGAAATGGAGGGCTTTAAAAAACACTGCTATTAAGAACAATAAAAATAATAGAGCAGGAACATATGTCTCTCCGCAGGCCCATCACCTTCTGTCTGCTTGGATTGAAGTGTTTTGCCATCAGAGCGTGACAGCATGCTGATACATCACCAGAGCCACAAAGCTGCTGGCTTTATTACTGTTATTAACCAGGTTTTCTAAGGAAAGGCAACAGCACATCATGTGTAACTGCCTCTGTGTCAGCCCACCCTTGTAACGTTTGAATTGGTCAGCTAATTGCAACCAATTGAACGTAGTTCAAAAGGCGGAGGTTGCCAGGCTCAGTCTGTGCACGTGCCACTGGAACAGGCAGTAGGACGGGGCAGAGCCCCAGCGATGACCCTGCTGAGACAGGCTCAGGCGAGGAGAGCTCAGCCCTTACTGGACACCAGAAAGCACCCCACCTCATACCGTTTTAGACCCCAGAGAAACTTAGAAAAGCAGGAGGTTTTTTAAGCTCTGCTGCTCGGGGAACATCCTGGTGGTTCTGTGGTCCAGGATGGAGCCAGCACCAAGTTATAGGACTGGGGCGGGGGGGCTGGCGCTGAGCCCTCTGTCCCCATTTATCCTGCCATAGCGCTGGCGGCAGGCAGTTCCCACAGCCGGGGTTTGAGGTGGAGAGATCCCATGTCCCCGAGAGACTCCTGAGAGCTTTTTCAGGACCTCCAGGCTGAATAGGGATAACTGGTCATCCTCGCCCAAACTCAGCAGCTGCGCAATGCTCCTCTCCAGGGACTCAGGCCTCTTTGGAACAATCAAGCAGCCATCTTCATGGTCATTCCTCTAACATCTGACAACGCAGCCCTGCTGCTAACACCACAGTTCCCAGTCAGACCTGTTTGGGCACTGGCTCTGAAAGGCTTTCCATCTCATCCCTCCATATTCTTCAATTCATTGCCCCCAAGGCTGCTGGATTTCTCTTGGGCTGCTTGGGGAATCAGGCTAGCTTTCCTCTGGGGAGGTCAGGGCTGCCCATCTCCTTTAACAGCCCAGGGGAAGAGCAGGGAACATGAGCCTTCACACACAACTGCAGGCGATGCTGCATGCCCAGGAGCACAAGACCAAGGTTGCATTGTCTGGGTGACATCCAAACCACCATCCATCACCCCAGCACTAAACCAGGCAAGCAGCCAGACCCGCAAGCACAGGGAGGGTTTCCTATGGAAAAGTGAAGTCGGTCCAAGCCATGGGCATGATTCAGCCAAGAATCCTTCCTCCTCACGCTGCAGGACCCTGAGGAGATGGGAGATCTCTCCATTGACTACTTGGAGCTCACACGTGTTTTAGTCCATCACTTCAGCCCACTCGTACACAGCTGTGACCAGGCTTCTCACTATGGGATCACTCTGTTTACCAATACACACACACACACACTGAGAGGCTCTTAGCTGAACAGCAGGGCTGGAGCAGTTTGTTCTTGCTCATATTTTTTTCCTTCATTAATAAGGCAATTAATCTGTTTAAGTAAGCAGAGAAGCATTGTTCTTGCTACTTTACTTGCTTCTTGTTGAAAGCAAGATTGCCCTGATAAGAGCAAGCCTGGGTGAGGCAGATAAGACCTTCATAACTGCCCCTCCCTTAGTAAAATCTCAGTTATTACTGCCATGATTTAGGCTCTCCTGTCCCCTCCGTGGGGGCAGAAGAGAGGATTTCACCCTGTCCAGCAACTTAATCCCTGACCCACATCAAACTGCTGTGTGTTGTGCCTAAACAACGGCGTTCAAGGATCAACCGACTTCCTTATGGTGAGAAACCCCAAGTGCCCAAATCACCTCTGGAGCAGAGCACGTCCCAACACCACGCTGTTCAGGCTGGCAATAAGCAACCATTAAAGAAAAAGGAGTGGGATCTAAAGATTAACCTACAACAAAGGCTTAAAACTGAGCTGAACTTCTGGCCAGGGTTTAAACAACACAGCAGCATACCCTTAAAGTAAAGCAGCAAAATAAATGAAGTCACTGGAACAGTCACACTCACAGCATTTCCAAGGTCAGGTTTTTCACACCTCCCTCTCCTGGGTATCGGCTTTCAGAGTCCATTTTTCACAGGTACAGACAGTCACAAGCCTGTGAGGGGAAAAAAAAAAACAAAAACACACAAACCACACACCAAAAACCAGGGAGATGACTTCAACCGTTGTCATTCCCTGTCTCCCAGCAACAACCGTGTCTTCTCCTCCTTGCTCCCCTTCCAGCCTCTCGCAGCTGGCAGAGATCTTGTGAACAAACAAGGCTCCCTGCAGCGAGGGTTGCCTGGGAAGGTCTGATGCTTCAGTCTAGCATGAGGATGATCTCTTCACCCGCAGAGGTGACGGTTCTTGGTTAACTTCTAACCATCAGCTCTCAGACCTCCATCTGCGAAGATCACCAGCCCCACTCCAGGGCTGAGCAACTGGGCTGACACCCAAGTGTCAACAGGGTGCTTCTGTATTTCCACCCAGACCCGACCGTGGGAGGGGAGGTGAAATGTAAGCAAGTGAGAAGACACTGTCACCTCACACTGTCTAACCGGTCACATTAACCCCAGAAGAAGTTCCCTGGGCTTGTGTTAATAACATTGCCTCAGCTAGGCTGAGGGAGGGCTTCCAGGGAGTGGATTTTGCTCTAAGAGACCTTTCTGTGTCTGTCTCAGGAGGGAAATTAGCAGTCTGAGCCTCCTCCAGAGCTTTTTCTTTTTCCAATTAATACATGAATAATCAGCATAATTTCATGCCAATTGTTTGTGTTTCTACACCACAGAGGTTCTCTGCTCCTCTGCTACCCAGCCCCTCTGCTCCTTTCAATGAAATTGATTAAGTGCTGAACCACAGCTTCTACATCCTCAAAATCTTCAACGCAACTGGTGTTGCAACAGGGCTGGGCAGAGGCAGAAGCAGAAGCACATCCTCAGAAGGCACATTAAAGTCGAGCACAATCAGTGTTTGAGGAATTCCAGGAAAGACTTGTTGAGAAGAGGTTGTGGCTGTGCACCACTTCTGCGGTGGCTCTGAAAGGACTCCATCAGCTTACCCACATGTGTGGTCAACCATGCCTGCCTGGGGATAGCAGAATTTGACACCTCTGTAGATGTGTTTTCCTGACATTTTCAGCTGTCCTCACTCTGGCTATCAGGAAATTCCAGAAGGCAGCCAAATAATTCTTCTGGCCTGTGCTGGAAACATTGCCATCAAACACTTATTTCAGCTTCCAGATGGTTTGGACTGCTGGCATGCTGGAGAAAATAATTTGTTCTCTATGCCAGGAGATTTCCTCTAGAAAATTTCAGGCCAAAATCCACAGACAAAGGTAGAAAAATATCCCCAACTAGTTAAGTCCCCCACAGCCTTTGAGGAACTCAAGGACCTCAGTAGGTTCCAAGTTCACGTGGCCAAAGGTAAGATAAATGTCTGTAACCCTGAAGGCAGACTTGTCTGATCGGCTGTTCATATTGCCACCAACCTTGGTGGCTTTGTGTGCCATCATCAGACAAATAAGGAATAATAACTATTAGCAAGTGCATTCAGGATGCGCTCGTGATGCAGGTCTCAGCCAGAGGAAGGACTTCAGGATCCCTGGGGAACAGCGGAGCAGCAGCAAAGTCGTGTTCAGAGGAACTGTGATCCATGCTGGATTTAACCAGGGGAGCTACAAGGATTTATGGCCTGTGCTGCTTTCGGCTGGGATAGAGTTAATTTTCTTCATAGTACCTGGTATGGGGCTGTGTTTTGGGTTTGTGCTGGAAACAGGGTTGATAGCACAGGGACGTTTTAGTTACGGCTGAGCAGTGCTCACACAGAGCCAAGGCCTCTTCTGCTCCTCACACCACCCCACCAGCAAGTAGCTGGGGGTGCACAAGGAGCTGGGGGGGGACACAGCCGGGAGAGCTGACCCCAGCTGACCAAAGCAGCTGCCTGGTGCTCAGCTGCCAGCTGGCGTTAAACCACAACATGGTCCATCACAAATATGGGACCAGAGTTCGCTAACTCTGTTTCTATCCCGATGGTGTATTGTGCTTGGCTTCACAATCTTGCAGAGAAAGCAGGTTGGGCCCTGCTCATGCCACGTGTAAGCCATCCCCATTAAACTCAAGGGAATCTCTCCATTGCTGTCCAGGGATGCTGGATCAAGGCTTTCTTAGATGTACAGCCGCCAGGAGGACGCCAAGGGCTGTGAGCCATGGCCTAGGTCCAGGCCATGAAGGTCCAGCAGTGGCCCAGAGCCATAGCCACTTACAGGCACAACAGGTCTTCTGACCCTTTTCCTCAGAGTACAAAACAGCAGCAGAGTTATTAAACCACCAGCTGGGATGGCAAAAATAAACCTCTCAAATCTGCCTGCGAAGCCAGAGCGGTACAAGATAACTCTTGACTTCCTCTTGGGTGCCCCTCTGGGCTCTGGGGCACCTGCCATTCTCCCTCCCACGTGTGTTTGTGGGCATATCCTCAAACTGTGTTTACGAAGGGATTTCAGGCTCTTTTAGGATAAGAGGTTGCTATAGAAACAGCAGATAGGAGATTGAGCTCACTGGGAGAAGGCCTGGACTCTACTGGCTTAAACAATAGGAAAGCCCATCAGGGGAATACATCTGGCTCGAGACTGAGCATGGAGCAGAGTCTGTTTTAATGAACACATCCTCCTTTTGGGGAAAGTAGGAGACTGAATTTCTGCAGCCCTCTAGAAGACAAAAAAGTTTCCAGTGCAAAAAGAAGGTCCACTAGACAGGGAACAGCAAGAGACACTGCCAGCCTTGAGGTGGGATCTGGCCACCAAACAGGGTCTTGAGCTCAACCACCCTGCCAGAAATCTTCTACCCAGCTGGAGCTTGGGCTCATAGCCTGGGTGGTCTGTGAGCAGGCAGCTGGAGGTGTTACTGGTCACAGAAAATGCAGAGAAACTGAATCAGGATGCAGCTGGATAAATTAAACCTGTTACAACAGACCAGTGAGGACACAGCCATGAAGAAACCTGCACCAGAATAATTTAAAAGGTGACCAACTCTGATCCAGGCAAGAGCCATTTCAAAATGCAAGCTACAAAGCAAGAAAATAGTAAGTCAGCCCCAGGAGCACATCTTCCCAAAGGAGGAATCTGACCACAGAAGTCAAGCCAAGACACTTGCCTGCAGGTTGATGCTTTCCACTTTTCTTGTTTCCTCCTGCAGCCAGCCTCAAACAGGAAAAAAAATACCAAGCACACACACCCCACACACCTACCCCACACACACCCCACACACACTACCACACACCCCCCAAAAAAAACAACACCATCACACCACCTGGAATAAAAACCCTGCAAAGAAAAACCTTTGTGCAAAGCTCAGCCAGGGCTCATCAGCAAAAGGCCATGATTAACTGCTGAAATAGCAGGGCATTTCCAATTCCAAAGGCAGAGCTACCACACAGCCCTGAGAAAAACCTCTTCACAATCAGCCTGTGTTGAAACAAACCCAATCAGTTAGACACCAAGAATGAGTGTCCCTCCATGGATCCCTGCAGGGAGCTGATCTGATTATAGAGTGAGCTGGGGAGGCACCGGAAAGCACCCAGTGGGGGGTTGCAGAGAAGAAAATCAGAGAGGAGTCTCAGACTAGAGAGCCTGTGAGCAATAAACTCAACTGGGTGCAAATATGAGACAGTGGGGAGAGAGTCTGCCTTGAAAAAAGCTGTGGATCCTCATATAACCTGCCTAGTGAAGCGGTAGACTGGAGAGAGCACATGGGTCTGATCTTCACAGTGGTCTTTGTGGCCTGGACAGATAAGAACCCAAGGAAGAAAAGCTCCAGCACTGTTAAAACCTGGTGACTGCAGCCCTAGGAAGTTCTTTCTTTACCTACAAGCCATACCAGCCAAGAAGAGCCAAGAAGCACTTCCTACACCCCAGGTGGCTGACACCTTGGCATGGTCACAGGATGGAGGTGGCTTTTCCTCACCTTCATGAATAGGCAGGGTAAGGCCAGCAGCGGGTTCCCTGAGGACTCTCTCCCCAAGCAGGCAGCCTGGCCACCCCACCACCTGGCAGGCAACAGGGCTCAGATGTAGCAGTCAGCGGTCCATGTCTCACAAGCATCTCTAAGGTCAGCTCCAAGGAGATGCCTTTAGATCACTATGGAGACTGAAATGACATCTGTTCCTTCTGAGCCTCTTGGGCAGCAGCACTGGAGTCAGGGCTTGAATGAATTAGACCCCACAATGCACAGAAACTGACGTACCATTTGCTGACCCTAAGCTGAGCTCCCCAGCACCTCTTATATACTGTCACTTGCCCTCTCCCCAGGACTATTTCCCAGGCAGACAGAGTTTGCTTCCCCAACAGGTGTGTCAGACAAACCCTGCTAAAAGTCATAGCCCCCCCCCCCCCCAAAAAAGGCAGAACTTCTGCCTCCAAGTCACCCACTTCTGCTGCCAGTAAGTGGGGGCTAAACTCAAATGCACCTTTCTCAAAAGGATTTGCATCCACTGCTCATGTGCTTAGAGCTAAGCTCACGTGTAGGGCTGGTGCTTTGGATGAGGTGCTCTGTTCCCTGTGTTAGACACACTCATCAGCAGAAAGGGCCTGGAGTTGGTGACTCAGAGCCCACCGACTGTCGTGTTGCACAGCGCAGTGCACGGTCCCTCCTGTCACGCTGCAGCTGGGAGCTACGAAGGACCTTATGAAACATGCATCAGAGGGAAGCCGTGCAGAATAATCTGCAAACCAGCATCTAAGATTGCCAGATCCCCAAAGGGAACGAGGAAAAGCAGCAACCTGAAACCAACTGTCAAATCAACACACGCCCTAGTGCGGATAGGGAGTGGGTTTCTCACTAGGTACTGGAGTCACTGGTTCTACCTTTCTGCTCACCCCTGTCTTCTCACTTATTTAACAGCAAGAAAGGAGAAGAGCAGAAAACCAAGTGGCAGCATCCCCTGGAAGTGGGGATCAAAGAACACCAGAGGACAGAAATAGACCTGAGAGAAAGGCAGGTGCTTTGGGGAAGAACGTGTGCTCTGCTAGGGCTCAGGTCAACCTCCGCTTGGCCAGGTCCTGTTACAAGCAGCAGGATTCAGAGATACACAGAGAGACACTGATGGTAGATGAGCAAATCCTACTGGAGTCAGGCAGGAGCTTTTCCCCTCCTGTTACTTCAGAAGTCTTAGCAAAGTCTCAGCCTACAGCCCCTTAAGTGGAACAATAGACCCCGTAACTGCTTGAAAAGCCTTGGTCTCTCTATGTCACACTCTTGGTTCTACTCATGCATCCACCCCTTCATTCCTACCATCACCTTTCCACCCCTTTATACCTACCCACATCTATCTCACTGTCTTACACATCCATCCATCCAAAGCGGTGCTGCAGCCGTCTGGGACTTTCAGCACAGTAACATCAAAACTCAGGAAAACTTCCTTTCTGAGCCAGGATCCATCCAGTTCCCAAATCCTCAAGGAAAAATTCACATTCACATATTGGTAGGGGTTGGAACGGACCTCTGGAGATCATCTCATCCAAACCCCCTGGTAGAGCAAGATCATCTAGAGCAGGTTGAACAGGATTGTGTATTCCAATTTCTCAGGTCCTGCATTTGGAAAAACACACAACTTTCCCAGAGGAGAAATCAACACCAGAGGCCTTGGAGAAGGTGATGTATCTGTAGCATTACCCAGTGTCCTGGTTTTCATCTGGGATAGAGTTAATTTTCACAGGAAGCTGGGAAGGGACACAGACAGGACAGGTGACCCAGACAAGCCAAAGGGGTATTCCATACCGTAGGACGTCATGCTCAGTATATAAGGGAGGGAGGAGCAGGCTGGGGAGGAGGGATTGCTGCTTGGGGATGGGCTGGGCATTGGGTTGGTGGTAAGCAAATTGCATTGTGTATCACCTGCATTGTATATTCTTTTATTAGCATTGTTGTTGTTATTTCCCTCCCCCTTTGCTGTTGTAGTAAACTGTCCTTATCCCAGCCCACAAGTTTTACCTTTTTTCTTCCAATTCTTCTCCCCATCCCACCACGGGGGGAGAAGTGAATGAGCAGCCGCGTGGTGGTTAGTTGCCAACTGGGACTAAACCACGACACCCAGGACCACCCATCTGCAGACAAGACCACCTGGTTGGAAGCAAGATCCTGTTGTAATTGAGTATATTTTTCAATACTCCTGCTGAAGGACAGGTAGGTGTATCCCCACCTTCCTCCATTTGTCATTTTAATAGCAAAATGAGCTAAGAGTGCAGTAGAGGCAGCAAGGGCTGTTGCAGTCACTGCCTTAAGAGCAGAGAAACCTCCACACATGGCATCAGCAGGACAGAGATGGAAGAAGCTCTCATACCAGGACAACCTCTTGGCTGGGAACAGCTCAGTTTGCATTTCATGTAGGGGACAGTTTGGGAAGTTTCAGTTAAGAAAAATGATGTTTTAGGTTTGGAATATGGAAATATTAAGGGCTGCCTGGGATAGTGAAAAACTACAGACTCGATTCAATTGTGTGCAAGCATAAAGAGGCCCTGACCACAGCTGCACCCGAGAGCACTGAGGGTTGGCAATACAGAAAGTGATTTCCCTGAGTAGAAGACGAAGATCTGCGTTTCAGTGATCTCCTAAAAAACAGCATGGCACCAAGTCCTCTAAGCACACAAAGTTCTGGGCCAGAGGAAGCAGCAATCATGCTGCCAGCAGAGACTACTTGTGTGAAAGCTGTAGAGGTCAGCCCATAACCCCTCTCCCCTGCCTTAGGGGGCACGCAGCCCTTTGCTCCATAGCCTTGGGGAGGGCATGTGGGCATGAACAAGCCCCAGCTGCGATGCTTGGTCCCAGCCTAAGGCTCAGCGTAGAAAACAGGAAGGTTGGGAGTTGTTACTTCTGCAGGTTTGGGACATTTCCATGTACTGCAAACCCAGGCACACACCTACTCCCATCAGACCAGGGACACAATGATCCATCAGACTGGCCCTGTCCCACACTTGACTCAGGAGGAAGATAAAAACCCCACTTGTTCTTTCAGCTCCTGAAGAAGAATAACTAGTTTTGGAGGTCAAAGTCCAGCTCCTGCTCCCAGGGGAGGGGCAGGACAGCACCCATTTAACTGGCAGAGGGGGCTTAGCTAGAGCTACTGGGATAGAAGCAACAACAAAAAAAAAGAGGACGTGGAAGGACACTTAATCTTCAGTAAATACTCAAGCTAACGTTTATATTTGTGCATTTACCAATCACAATTCAGTTGGAAACAAAAGCAGGCTGGGTGTCAGGGAGCAGCAAGAGCAGGGCTGCTCCTGAAGGAAAGCAAGCTGGGAGCCGAGGTGGTCCTCAGAGGAGGGCAGGATGCACCCGAGCAGGGGGAGCAGGGCAGGGTGCTGATGACAGGTCCATTCACTGCCCCAGGTGAGGCAAAGTGATAAATCAGGCACAGAGAGACGAGTAAAAATAAATCTAAAGTAGCAAGGGGTGTTTCCAGATCTTTTTTTCTGTTAATAGCTTATTGCCAGCCGGCAATAAAAGGGAGAGCAGAATTCACTTCTTATCATACCTTCTCAGAGGCGTTGAGTAGGGTAATGAAATAGAAAATTCGTTTCCAAGATACATTCAGCCCTGAAATCTGAGTATTTTTCCCTGGATGGTTGGGAAGGGAAAAAGAAATAAAATATCACCGTCTCCCAAGGTCATGGCAGAAATTAAAGTGTTAATTTTTTTTAAAAAAAGAGGAGGGGGTGGTGTTGTGTTTCTGGAAGAATTCAGTAATGGTATTGGTTATGCTGACTTTTGCCAGGCAAATTCATCCCACGGGAGGCTGTGGCACTGAAAGTAACTGGAGATTCTTCATGGTTTAGCCACTGTTTGAAATGAAACACTGGATTTGGGGATCCAGGGCAGTACCATCTCTCGGCTGCATTAAAAGCCAATGTTCAGATGCTCCCAGTGCGCCGTATTTTGCACAGCTTGCACAGACAAAACACATTGCATATCTGCTGAGTTGGAGCACGCTACAAGCAGCAAACAAAGCATCGGTCTAGGGAACGTTCCCCTCACAGTCCTCTTGCCTTACCCCTCACTGCTGAGGGCACAGATAGGAGAAGCAGGGATAGTCCTCGGGAACAGTAGCTTGCACTGTGCTGCAATGACAGTTCAGAATGGGAGCCTGGGGTGCGAGATCCTCAAAGTCACCCAGAGCTGCAGACTGGAGCAAAGCTCCCAAAGGACCGCAGGAAGAAAAGAAAGGTACTGCTGAGCCCACGTGTGACAAAGCTAATCCCAGTCCTTTTGCTGGCTATGAAAAGAGGATCCCGTTAACAAGAAACCTGAACGTACATGAGCAGATCTTCACACTGCAAAAATCCCCTCCTGCTAACCCCTGTGAGCAGAGACGTCCCCAGACCGGGCAGGGAGGCTGTGCACCCCAGCCCACAAGCACTGCCCAAGTGTCCATCCTCATCGTCCTTAGACAAACCTGGCTAAAATTTGTGATGATCTGGGCCCCACCAAGCCTGACTCCTGCCAGTCCCTTCTTATCCCAAATCAAATGGCTTCTCTGAGCCCTGGATGACTGCAGGGATGCTGCTCTCCCCTGTCCCCCTTGGACAGGTCTTCACCCTTTGGTGCTTCTCTCCCTTTCGTGCTATATTTCAGGTTACTCTCCTGCTGAAATGTGTGCTGAAAAGCCCATCTGTCTGCCCACAGGACAGGCAGCTCCTGGCAGATGTGTTGCCAATGTCCGCACTTTCCCATCACTCTCCTGTCTGCCACTGCCTCTTGGATATTAAAAATCACCTGGAGCGATGATTCCTCATTGCTCTGTGCTCCCTCCTCCAGTCTGTCACCGCCTAAGCCACTTGACAGGTGATTACTCGGTCACTGAAGCTGGGGAAGCCAGGCTGAAAGAAATTAGTGTTTCCTTAAATAAACACACAGGCAGAATTAGGGTTTCTCGCTGGACAAGCAGACTATTTTGGGATCGCGTCACTAAGCTGCATTATGGGTTTGTGGATAGACCCTGCCTCTGTGTGTCTGGCCTGCTGGACTTTCTCACCACGGATGGTCACCTCTTGATCCTCCTGTCAAGCAACAAAGCACTGATTAGCCTGAGCCATGGCCAGGCTCCCGCTGGCCCACGGCCACGGTTTCTCCACACCTCTTGGTACCACAGGTGACTGTACAGACTCTGGTCATGTTGATGCACCCGTTCAGGACTCTGATGGGTTTCTCTGCCAACGGGCTGTGTTTGTCTGGCATCGCTCATCCACACAGCGGTCCAGACTTCAGGGGACCACAAGACCCAATCCCTGGGTTGGGGCCTTGGCTGGGACACTGCAGCAGGGCGGCTCTGTCCTGCTGTCAGGCTCCTGGGCTCTTCTCCCTGCACGGTCGCTAACTCAGTGTCCCTCTTCCAGAAAACACCGTGTTCCCCCACCACTATATGAGATGAATAACAAGCAGCTTAAAAAAATGTAACGTCAAATTCTGGGAGTCCAAAACAGTTCCTTGGACACACACTGTGTTGTCCTGATTAAGGCACTGCACTTTTTGGCTTAAAGAACTAATTTTGGGAGCTGTAGTTTTTGGTGGTCTGCCATCCCAGCTGGAGACATCTCTGCCCCCCCCACCACACTCCTCTATCACAGGGATCTTCATACACACAAGCTGTTGTGGGTGGACCTGAGGTGTTCCCAGCAGCGAGTCGTGCACGTTTTCCAGTGTCCTAGTGCCACAGGGCTGCGGCACAGTGACATGGGACAAGGAGACCTGATGCTAATTCTACTGCCCACCAAACCAAGGTCTTTGGCTTGCAGCACTTGTGTTGTGACAACAGCCTGTGCTGACAGAACAGCCAGCTGCACGGTTGTTACTGTTACATGGTTGTCAGTGATGGACACTTAAAGGCACCCAGGAAGAGTCAATGGTACTTTGGGATTTATTTGCTTTCTCAGAGCCAAATCAAAGCTCTCAGCACTGTGATGGGGTGGCCCTTAAGAGCAGATCTTCAAGAGCTTCTCAGTTATGGAAATTCATTGCCTGACCTATGTAGGCATTTCTACCGGTCTGTTACCTGCATCTCCAGGAACCGCTCAGTGTCATACAAAAGGGGTTGAGCTTAGGTTGAGTTCACACCCAGACAGCTCAGCAGAAGGTCCCCACAATGACATCAAAAGCAGTGTGGAACCATCCCTGTGGTTGGTGACTGCCTCACTGTCTTCAAAATGGCCATGAGGAGCTGTACAAAAGTCATGTCACCCTCCAGATCTTTGCTTAATGATCCCTCCAAACTAGATTTCACTGAGAGACGACCACAGGTTATGCTTCATCCATCCTCTATATTCCTGGCTGTCCTTGCTCTGGTAAAGCACTCTCTTCAATGCTGTCCCTCAGAAAACCTGTATAATAGAGAAGAGTCAAAAAAAATCAAGTTCTGCATGTGTCATGGTTTATCCCAGCAGGCGGCTAAAACAACCACATGACCATTCACTCGCTTCCCCCCACCACCACTCCCAGTGGCATGGGGGAGAGGNGCTGCTAGGAAGAAAATTAACTCTATCCCTGCCGAAACCAGGACAGTGTGCTTTTTCTGGCATCTTAGCATTTAATAAATATGCTCTACAACTTGAAAGGTCAACTAAATCCATACTACTGCTGTGGCACCTTGTTATGTATTTAGTAATCTAATTAGGAACATGGATACTACAGGGTATTCTCTTCTGCACCCATGCAGCTTAATCAATTGTCCTTTGAGACACTAAGGAAAAAAGAGACAGGGAGAAGATGACACCTGAAAGAATAACAGTACAAGGTTGTACCCCCATCTGCCCATGCCAGTAATCAGCATTAATGCAATGCTGCAAATTTCAGCCTCTAGTAGCCCACAGCTTGCTGCAGGGACAGCAGGGCTGCTGAGTGGTATTCACAGCAGGTCTGACACCCCAGCACCACATCGCTGCAGGAAGCGGGGACAGACCAGCCTCCCACGCAGAAGGTACCTCTTCTGCCTTGGTTTCATGGTGCAGTGAACAAAGGCAGGTTTGGAAACACCCCAAGATGGTATTCCCAAAATGCACTTTTTGGAGAATTTTTGAATCAGAGGGAAGGAAAAAACCCACCAAAATCCTTTTTCAAAGAAAGAACAGAAAATAAAAATAACTGAAATATCCTGCAGATCAAAATGCTTCCTGGTTGTGCAGAGACATGCTGGGTGCACAGCAGGATGAAAGTGAAAAGATTACTTCTGAGTCTGTGAACAGGCTCATTGGAACCAAATTATCATCCCCTTTAACGTTCATTTTCCATTCATATTTTTATTTGATGGTAGGAGAACCAACCTACACCTCTCACTAGCTGATGCCTCCAACTTTCTTAGCCATCCATTCGCTGGGCTTCCATTCCCTGGGCCTCCACTCACCGGACCTCCTGCTCCCTGAGATTCCCAATCTCACAACCTCCAAACTTCCTGGGCCTCCCACTCCATGGACCTCTACTCAGTTCCACCATCTGGGGGGTCCCCCACTCGCTGGCCCTCTGCTCTCTTGGCCTCCCCCTCCATGGATCTCCCAGTCCCGCAGCTCCTCTGCCGGGTGAGCACCCTGCGCGCAGTCAAGGCTTGGTCTGCCATGCCCCAGCTCCTGGGATCACGTGTGGGTGGGATTCCCACTAAACGTACAACACCCTTTCAACTGAGCCCTGTATAATTTTGTACTTTTCCTCATATTTGCACCTGGTGTATTTGTTTCTATCCGGGTACAGTCTCATGAACTCTCAGTTCAAAGGGGATTTGGTCTAGCTGCAGGAGCTGCTCTCTGGGTGGAGTGGGGATGGATTTCTAGTCTGCCCTGAGCTGCCACCTTTGCAAAAGTGTATCAAAAATTGCATGGAAGTGAAGTTCTGATCTGAAAACCCTTTCCATAACAACACTGCAGTGTGCCACCAGAGTTCAGATCAAACACAATCCATTTTCAAGTGAAAAAGATGGCACTCGTGCTCATATTGCTGACCGCCAAGCTCCTGCTTGGTTAGGGATGTCACTGAATTCTGCTCACTCACATGGCCCAAATGGCTGCTTGTCTGTAAACGAAGGCAGAGATTGGTTCTGCAGCCAAGGCTTCCCAAACAACTGAGCTAAGCATGTCCACAATATCACAGTCAACAACCAGTTGCTTTTCACTCACCATCTGTCTCCTGTCAACCAAGTAAAAAAGGAAACAAGCCCATCTTCATTCATCACCTTAAAAAAAAATAAAAAAAATCATCACTCAGCATCATCCCCAACATAAAGATCTTCTCATCCTCAGAGCTAATGCACTGGACTTCACACGAGCTGCGGGAGCGATGCTATTAGCAGGCAGCAGCAGGAGGTTTTGAAGTTGGATGTGAGCTGGGCATCCAGGCATGAAGCACAGCAGCAAGTCCTCTGGAATCACTCTGTGCCAGACTGCTCCCCGTTACTCTCATCCCGCTTGAACCCGCTGAGTTGGTTTCACTGTTTTCTGTGCTGTTGGTTGTCCTCTCCTGTTGGGAGAATTTCTCTCTCTGATGGAAATATTTTGTTCCTTTCCAAATGACTGTGATATTTGAACATAATCATCTGTGTCAGGCAGAAGAACTAATAGCCAGGATTAAGGAACAGGGGAAAAAAAGAAAATTCGGGGTCATTCACAGCTTGAAACTCTGACCCGCTTCTGCTTAGCTTTCTGCCTGTCATCCTCCTCCTGGCCTCCTTAGTCAGATAAACTTTGCCCTGCTACGGTCATATGATCAAAAATGTCATTATTTCCTCTGCCAAAGAGGCCCTGTTGAAAACTGGTAGAAACCAGCCAGAAAAGCAGAGGGAAGTGGAATAATCAGCATTATTTTACAGACCGGGGAAATCAAGGCATGGAAAAGAGAAAGTGAGTTTCCAGAGGTCAAGGGGCTGTCCGTGGCAGAGAGAAAAATGGACCATGGGACACGCATCTTTCCAAGACCATGACCATATCTCACAGCTTCTAGGAGACAAGCTTAGAGCATCACAGTGCTTCTCTGGCCCTGTTGCAAAGCATTTCCCTACCAGCAGCTCACTTCATAGGGTGGGAGTCTGAGAGATGGACCCACAGCAGCACCGGGAAGCTGGGTGGGAGCAGCACCAAGCCCTGCCTCGAGGTGTACCCAGTCCCTGGCCGTGGGAGCAGGTTTCCCCTTGCACAGCACACGTCTCCTCCTCTTCGTTCCTGTCCTGACGCTCACCTTTCCCATCCATCTCCCCTCTCTCTCTTCATCCCCAGATAATCCCATTACTTAAATGATGTCAAGCTTCTGCTAAGCACTGTCACTTCTGTCCCTTGGCTGGGTTCTACCCCCCAGCATGGAGCTACTCAAGAGCACAATCATATTGTCACAGGCATTGCTGGAATCTTTGTCATTTGGTTTGGAAATTTCCCTCTGGGGACACTGAGGGCTTGAAAACATGGCCTTGAACCATGAGTTGTCCCCATGCAGAGGGATCTCAAGAGTTTGAAAGAAACTGTCTGAAGGCAACCAATGAACAACAAATCTCTGCTTCTAGCAGAAAACCCTCTGGCTCAGAGCAGGGGTCAGGTCTCCTAGGGTCGGGGCAGTTTGGTCTCAGGTGAAGAACAGGACTCATGAGGACCACTAGTTTCTACTGAGGTAGGGTCCTACTCCCGTCTCTGACTGTGAGCTCCCAGCTCACACGCTGCAGGCTCACGTGAAAACCACAGCTAGCTGCACACACCCCCGACAAGCACCAGCTTTCTGAGCAGACCTGGAAGAAAAGAGGCATTACATAAAAGGCAAAAAGTGCTACAGGGGGACAACATTAAAATGAAACATTTAGAGCTGCCTCTTTCTGTTGTGCCTTCCCCCACACCATCAGCCTGGTCTTTTCTTGCTCCGCACTGCGGGTGTGACTGGCTCTGATTGATTGCCCTTTATTTCCATATTAAGCAAGGCAGTTGGGAAATGAACGCCTCCCTCTGCCATGAAGCCCCATGTATAATTTTTATTAAAAGGTTGTTAACTTGCCTTTTTTTTTTTTTTTAATTATTATTATTTCCTCCTTCCAAAGTCTGTGGTTTTGCATGCCATTAAGAGAACCATAGGAGAGAATTTTAAGAGTTATGAAATGCCAAATTATGTTAAACAGATTCTGGATGGTCTTAGCAGAAATCTGGCATGTTGACAGACCTGCTACAGCACTCGTTGTGCCCAATATTAAGTCAAAGTCCTATCTGAATTTTCCCCGTGAATGCCACGTGGAATCCCACCAGGTTAAGCAATGGTCCCACCTGGTCTTCCCCACTGAATACCCCAGTGCACTGCTAAGATCAGCTGCTCCCTGAACCAGAAAGCCTCCTGCTGCTGTTACCCAGCTCACCTGACACTCCAGCACAGGCCATCTTCTCTGCCACCCTGGTCTACAGACTAGACTTTCATTAGTCAAATGTCTATCCAGATGCTGGGGCTAATGGGCTTTCTCCCCAGAGTACTAGGCAGTTTCCCTCCCTGGAAAGAGCTGCTTGTCCTACCACCCCATAGCAGATGGGCGCAGGACAGCACAGAGCTTGTGTGATTGCTTCAACAGAAGGTTCCATCACATGCTCTCTGGCTAATTGGAAAGCTCAATGGGGGTTGAGGAAAACAAATAGCTGCCCCTTAACACACCCGAGTGCTTTCCTTCATCAAGGAAGGCTCAGCATTCAAATGAGCTGCGTATTTACATCTGTCATGCTTGCCTCGAGAGCTGCACTGCACACACTTGGATGAGTACAACGAAAGGTCATCTGGTCCTGCTTGACGGGGAGCACTGCTGAAGGGCTCTGAGACTCAGCAGTCTCTCATGCATGAGCGTCACGGAGAGCCTAGTCATGCACGTTAAGGGAGGAAGGGTAATACAGTCTTTCATCTCTTTTTCCCACAGCGGAAACACCAACAACCGTAGAAATCCAAGTTATGAACCTTTCAAGGAAAAACATTACTGCCCCCACCTTACCTGCCTTCTACACTGGGAGATGTCACCTGCCAACACGAGCAGCTCAGACATGTGCCCGTGTCCGTGCCTCATCCTCCCCAGCTCAGAGCTGTCTGTTTGCTTGCAAGACAGCACCCAGCTGAAAGCTGCAGTTCTTATTTATCTGGGGAGAGGAAGGTTTAGTGAGTTCACCAGCAGGCAGAGGCATAAAGACATGAGCCTTTCTTCCAAGTACTAGTGCTAGGAGCAGCGGGTTTACTTCATAAAGCTTTTGGAGATTTCTTTTTTTTCTCTCCTGTTCCAGCTGAAGATGAAAGATCAAAATCTCAACCTTCTGTGAATTAAAAATGAAGCAAAACTAAAATAAAACCACCTGGTTTGGGCCAATTAAAATGTTTTGTTTCAGTAGCTTCTGAACATGCTGTTAATAATCAGCTTAAATTGCAGAACAAGGGTGTTGCAAATTAGGAAACTAAAAATCTTGGTTGTCAAAGTGGGACTTTTCAAGAACTTGAGGGCTCTTTTTTAACTGAGACATTTGTCAAAGCTGTTCTTTTTTTACCCACAAAAAGTTTCAGCTTCAATAAATCTGCTACACTTCTCACACAAACAGAGACGAGGAGAGGGAAAGGCACGGCTGCCCTCACCGTTTCAGTCACAGCTCAAAGCTAGCGGGAAAACCAAGGTCACACCCAAGGTCACTGACTAAATCGCCATCACATCAAAGGTTCAAAACTGCAGGACCAATTCTGGATCCCTCACTGGCTTTTGCTGTTGCCTCTCATAGCACCAGGATTTCACTAACGCCTTAACACCTCCAGCACATCTTTCATCTGCAGGCATCACATGCCAACCACATTGCCTCCTTAGCAGATTAATGGCACCATGGTGCACAGGAACTGGTGGTTTCCACATCATTCGCACTGCTCATCCAGGTGCCTTCTTCAGCATGCTTTATGATCGCTCTACCTGGGCAGCTTGGGCATGACTGGAGTGATAAGCAACCACCTCTGCTTCGTGTGGCAGAAGAGAAATCTTCTCAGCGCTGTTTTTATTGCTGAGGCAGAACAGAAGGCATTGCTGCTCTTCACAACATCAGCTTGGAGGCCCAACCACCATTTCAACAAATGACGCTTTGGCACTTGCGTTATTGCAAGTGGCTCTGGGCATGGTCAGATCCCTGAGCAAGCGGCAGACCAATGTTTGCTTAGGAAGGCAGTTGGAGAGAGGCTCAAAGGCAGCAGTGGCAGAAAGAAACCTGCATCCCTGAGGTCTCCACAAAGACAGCGATGATAAGAACACAGCAAGGAAGTAGTCCCCAGGGCTGCCGTAACAAGCACCCTTCCACACCAAAGGCAGTAGAGGAAAAAAAAAAGAAAAATGCCTCCATGGAGCCACCTCAGCCTCTTCCCCATGCCAATATTGAGAAAGCAGCCTCAAAAAGACTTTCATGAAGGCAGAAGGGGTCTAATAAACCAACAAAAAGGGTTTCTAGGATCCCTGGAAAACATCTTGGCAAAATCCTGGAAAGTGACATAAAATTCCTAGAAAGCAAAGAAATCTTCCTACAAAGAATCCTAGAAAATTCTGAGAAAACATTTGCAAAGTTCCTGGTAAGCACTCTAGAACATTCCTAGAAAGCAACATGATAAATGTCTTGAAAGCAACCTGGGACATTCCTGGAAAGAAAAGGGGAGATTTCTAGCAAGCAATATGGAAATTCCTAGGAAGAAACTTTAAAAGTCCTGGAAAGTAATTTGATAATTCCTAGAAATCATACTGAGATATTCCTTGGACGAAACCCAAGAAATTCCTGGGAAGCATCCTGGGAAAATTCAAAAAAGCAAAGGAGAAATTCCACAAAAGGGAAGGGAAGATTCCTGGAAAACATCCTGGGACATTCCGAGGAAGCAGAGGGGAGATTCCTGGAAAGCAACTGGAAAAATGCCTAGAAAACATCAGAGGAATTTCCAGAAAGCAACACGTGAAATTCCTGGAAAGCACCTGGGGACAACCCTAGGAGGCTAAAGGCAAATCCCTGGAAAGCAACCTGAGAAATTCCCGGAAAGCAACATGGAGTTTCCTAGAAAGAACTCTGGAAAATTCTGAGAAAACATGTGATATGTTCCTGGAAAGCATCGCAAGACATTCAGAGAAAGCAAAGTGGAAATTCCTAGAAAGCATCCTACAAAATTCCTAGAAATCACCATGGGGCATTCCTGGAAAATGTCCTGGGATATTCCTAGAAAGCAATGAGGAAATTCCTGGAAAGAAATGCAGAAAATTCCTAGAAAGCACGCAGGGTAATTTCTAGAAGGTGATGTGAAGATTCCTACAAAGCACTGGGGACGTTGCTAGCAAGCACTGCCGATGCTGATTTTGAGGGGAAGAACATGTGAGGGTGGCAGCAGACCCAGCGAGAGGGGCAGGGGAGGTTGAGAAAGGCATGATACCCCCAGGATCCCGAGGGTGCTGGAGGTGAAAGGCAGAGGGGCAGCCCTCATCCTCAGGGAGGTCCAGCTCAGTGCGGGGATGGCTGGGCATCAGGAAGGTCACCTCAGAGCCCCAGGCTCACACATGAAGGCACACAAGGTCACATTAAGTCTGTCCATACTGGTCCAGATACACATGTGTCTAGTCTGTTCCTAGAAACCTTTGATGATGGATAAACTCCCTTTTCCATGCAAGGCATCTCTGTACTTACTTCTCCCTACTTCTGGGAGGGTTTTCTTTGGTGTTCAGCCTCAATCTCTCTACCTCGTCTTTCCCTCTGTCCCCTCGGGCACTGAGAAGGATGTGTTCCTGGGCTCATAGCATAATTCAAGTTGTAAAGGAGCTCAGGAGCTCTGTAAGTCCAACCTCCTGCCCAAAGCAGGGTCAACTCTGAGGTCAGACCAGGCTGTTCAGGTCTTTGTCCACTCAGGTCTTATAATGCTCCCAGGACAGAGACTGCACAGCCCTTCTGGGCACCTGTCCCACTGCTTGACTGCCCTCACGGGAAAATCCTGTGCCATGTAAGGAGGATGTATGTAACCATTCTGAACCTCTCTTGTTCCTGGTGATGTCCATTGCTGTTATTCTCTGACTCTGCCCCGCAGTGAAGAGCCTTAGCAGGGTCAACTCTTAACTTCCTCGCAAAACCCTCCCGAGCACATTCGTAGCTGTCCGTGCAGCTCGTGCAGCCCTCCCTTCCTCTCTGGCAGGCGATGGACCCATCTGCCCGACTGCCTCAAGACCAGCTGGGTTTTTTCCATGCCTTCTTCAGATGTTGTTTTCAGCCCATTTCTGCTCAGGAGGAAGAAAAGATCAGAGAGAAGTTGGTGGCATCACTTTCATGACGTTCCCCTCCTCAGCTGACCCAACTGAGCAGGGAAAGCTCTCTGGGAGACAGCCTGGTAATTATCTCCAATAGGCCTCCACGCATCTGATTGACTTCCCTTTGCTTTCATGCCTGACACTTCAAACATCGGGGATGGCAAGGCAGGGGGAGGATTTGGCTAATGGAATGAAACAAGGACTCCAAAAAACATAGCTGCCTCGTCTGGAAAGCAGAGCATGTCTCAGCATCCCCACTGCGCTCAGCCTCCAGGTTATCGCCTGCACACCCAGGCTTAACGGCACAGAAAGTAATCATTTGTAAATAATTAGTTGTGGGAGCAGCAGAGGCAGCACCCATGTTGCTTACTTAAAGCCAGCATGGGAGGTGACCTCAGAAGGTGAAATTCACTCTGTTAGGTGTGGAGAGGGACAACTGAGGAAAACTGAACTCATACCTCTGCCACTGGCCCCAGGCAGATCTTTCAACTGGTTTGTGCCTCAGTTTCTCCACCTCTCCTATTTTCCCACCCATGTTTCATCTGCGAGTGGCTCCCACTACCTAGAAGGAGAGTATCCAGCACAACCGCCCCTTGATCTCACACAGCGACCCAGATAAAACAGGCCTGGTTCTGGTGGCTGGCAGGTGGCCATGGAGCAGCCCACATCTGAGGGTCTAGCCAGAAACTCTCCTCCTCAGAGTCGGGTGGTTTCATCCATATTGCCGTACAGGAACAGGTCCTGGCCTGACTGTCCCCACAGTTATGCCCAGCCACTGGCCAGAACAGTGTTCACTGGCATGGACCAAACAGTGCTAGGGAGCATGGTAATGGTGAGAGAGAATGGACCAATGTGGGACAGTGCCTGGCTCTCTCAGGTACTAATTTAGACATGGCCACCTTGGCCCCTCTGGGGCAATCTCTACCCTGTGGGGGTACAAGCAGACCCACACAACTCGTTCCTTTCTGTCCGCGCTGTTTAACTGTAGCTCAGGTTGCAGGTGTCCAACTTGGGCTTAGGAAGAGCTGAGTTGAGGGTACCTCGCAGGCAATTGGTTTCAGCATCCCTACATTCATCCTCCCCTAAACCACCTGAAGAGCTCACAGGGTATCTCTGTGGGGTGGTGGCTGCTCTCTGAGGGAATTCCTGCTCTGGCAGGGTGCGGGTTTCTGCCTGCAAGATGACAGCTGCTGCTAGGGCAGAGGCATGCACACCCACATGCTGGCTGAATAATGAAAACAAAAGTGCCTTACTCCTGCTGGATGCTGTTTTATTGCCTGGCTGGTGGTTGCTGCCACGTGAATCACTTCCAGGGGAGGCCACCCAGCACTTCTGTTGCAAAAAGGAGAAACGATTGCAGAGCCCGAGCTGCTGTGCAGTTGGGGAAGCAGATCAATACACATTCAGCAGATCAATCACTGTCTTGGGCAAGGAATTCTAGCTGGAAAAACTCTCCTGCTTCTGCTGGGTCATTAGTAGAGCCCCCTATTCTAAATCAGGGCCTCCATCTAACAACAGAGCTCTACTTGATTAATGCTGATTAGCCCTGCTTTGCTTGGTACGTTGATTAAAAAGCAAGGTTCATTTCCCAGGTTTCCTTCCCAATCATATTCCCTAATTTCTTTTGGCACCTCCACAGCTTCTTAATTCTTCAGTCCTCCAAGAAGCTCATCAGACAAGGACAATGCTGAGGCACTGACAAACAAAGGTCAGATGTGAATTATATCCAAAGGGAAGCTCTCTCCTGTGCTATGTTACTCTATATGGTAGACTGGCTAGTGGTGTCTTCACCTTAAAATGTTGCTCATTACAACTTCAAAGACAGATAAAAACCCATCGTATCTCAAGATTTCCCTACATACCAGCCTTCTCAGACACATCTGCTTGATTCCCACCAACTGTAGAAGCAAGGGGACCTGTATTGCCTCTTCTCCAAGTGATCAGCTAAATTGCTATAGGAATGGTTTTATTGTATACCAGTGGCCCACCCAGCCCAGTCAGCGGCTGTAGCAGATGCATAAAAATCAGCTGAAACAGGGCACATACAAAGTGGCCTTGACCCAGTCTTCCCAGCTTTGGTGATCTGTGGTCAAGGTTCTTCATCAGCTAGAAGCCATACTCATCTCACGGGGTTGAACATCCACCCACGCTTTGTTGAATCCCCCCCTGAACTCATGCCAGCCTCTGTACCATCCTGTGGCAACGGGGTGGGCAGTGCAGCTGCACTGCGTGTGAAAAAGTACTTCCTTGTGTCCGTGTAAAATCTACTGCTTGCTTGCTTTCAGAAACGCCTAGTTATGAGGAAAAGGCAGCGATCCTTCCCTTCCAGCTCTGTACTGTCCATAACGCAATAGGTCTCTGTCGTTGCCCTTGCAGGCACGTCTTGTTCTAGCCAGGGAGTCCTACCTTCATACAGAAACAATTTTGCAGCTTAGTGGAAGTTGTTTCAATAAAACAACCGAGGCTAAAGAAAACAAAGATCCCATTACTGCCTCTGTTTTGAAATAAGAAAGTGGAAATTCAGGGTATCTTTAAAACACAACCAAGTAAATAACAATTTGGCACCGAGAGTAATGAGTTAATCTGACATCTGAATATTCACTGCTATTAAATAAGATGAAGACTTGCCTCCTTCAGCTCTTATGTAAATAGAACTCATCTGCGATGCAGATTTTATTAATTAACTGGCAAATCGAGAAAACCCCAATAGGCTGTAATTGAACTTCACGTTGATGATAGATGAGGAGACACTTAGACCATCCGCTGTGTCTGCACAGTCACTCCTGGAGCTGCTGCCATCCCCACCCGTCCTCACAGCAGAAAGGCTGCCACATCCTGAGCAAAATCAAGAAGATCTGAGGGGCAGACGCCTGGAGCTGATGGGATACCTGGCACATTTTCTTCCTGAAGCACCCTCCGGCTGGTCACGCTGCTCTGCGGGGCATCACCCGTCTGCAGCTCCCAGACTCTTGCAGGAGGCAGGCACTAGCTGCTGAACCTTTAACAGAAGTGAGGATGCTCGTAGCTTTGAGGGGACTTTCTACCTAATCACCTCTAACATGGAGAGGGGACGCTCGTTAGCACCGTGGAGAGCTGGGCAGCTCAGATGTGCCTGGGGGTCCCAGGTAACCTCAGAAATGTAAGATTCCCAGATACCTGGGGCTGGTATACCCTGGTGATGATGTACTCTATAAAAACACAGCCAAAACCAAGACCTAAGGAAAAGCATAGCTTTATCTGGCCCCAGAGGTGACTCCCTGCTGGGCAATACAGACAGGGACACGGCAGCCCATGCAGGCAGAAAGCAGCCCTAAAACCCTGCAGCAGGACCACGCTGCCCTTCTCCAGCAAGGCAGCACATGACAGAGCCCAGCAGGAAGGAGATTAAGGCGTTATTGATGTAGGGGGAGAAGGGATGAACGAAACAACCCCCTGCACGGGTGCTTTGCAGTTCTTGGTGGGGAACTAATTTTGCTTTTATTTTGCTAGAGAAAAAGTGAGGCAGCCGCGAGGAGCCCACCCTCGGAGTTGCTGAAGCCTGGGTTCATCTCAGCACAGGAAGGGGAAGTGGCATTTGAAACACTGAGATGTGAGAAGAGTTTCATTATTGCTCTGGATGGCCCCTTCATTAGAGGAAAACACGGTATTTAATGAAGGGGAAAGAAAACAGGAGCTCCCTGCTGTGTCCAGAAAGGCGTCTCTCTTCAGCTTTGCTTCATTCTCCTTATTTATGGGAGTGAGGGAGGTGGGACCTATCCATCCCCCTAGCACCTCATCCCTGGGTCTCATGAAGGGAGCTCCAAGCCCACCCCAAACCAAGATCTCCCCACAGACAGCAACCCACGAGCGCAGTCCCTGCTGGACTCCCCAGCTTTGGGGTACCTCCCTGTGCCCACACTCAGATGGTCAGAGGCTGGCTTTGTGTGCGAGCATAGAGCACCGAGGTCTACCCTCTCTCCAACCACACGCACCCCAGGTGCTACCCACCCAGAAACTCAGTGCCATTCCCTTGTTATCAAGGAGAAACTGAGGCATGGGAGATGTGTTATCCACACTTGGCATCAAGTCTGAAGACCATGTTTGATTAGAGGGCACAGGGAACACTTTCCCCATGGTTTCCTTGCAAAGTGCCCTCAGATTATCAAGAAAGGATTTGGTTTCTCATGACTGGCTTAACAAACCCAACATGGGATTCACACATCAAGCTAATTCTTCCCAGCTATCACCAATTATTCGCAAAGGTAGATTTGCTCTCTCAATTACACCCCACAAAGTTTTCAGCAGGGAAAGTCAGAATCTCCTTTCCTTCCCTTCCTCCTATCCTAGTAATTGGGGTTTTTTTTAGCAACATGTCAACAGACTTCAGGAGTAGAACCAGCTCACATTCCCTTTGCTGGGATGACTCTAGCTCTGCTAGGAATTGAGATGAAAGAAAACTTGCTTTCATCCCAGCATAAGCAGGCAAGAAGTGGGGCATGAACAGAGAGTAGATGAGCAGAGAAGCAAGCACTATGATTTGATTCTGGGTCTCTGCACCTAAAGCTCTACTTAATCACCACTCATGACTAATAGCCATTTCTTTCACTGGGAGCTCCAGACGGGGTAATTTAGTTTCAGTCTCACAGGCACATTGGCTGGAAGGGACCTCTGGACGTCTCCAGTTCAACCACTCATAATTTTCTCCCAGAATTGGCTCAGGATCCCTCATGACCCGTCCTGTTCCCAAAGTGATGTGCTTTGAAAATGTCCTGAGGTGAGAGAGCATCCTGCAGTGCAGAACGTGTTGGAGGAGGAACAGTAGTTACAACGGTTGCCTACTCTCTTTGCTGCTGTGAAAAACTCCCCAGCCCACCTTCACTAGGCCAGCTGTACCAGGAGATGAACTCTGGGACCTGCGTGGGCAAGGGTTCATGGAGGACAGCAGGAGGAGGGGATGCACAGGATCTCAGGAGACTAAGTAAAACAAAAGGACAGGGGGCATTGCTTGCAGAAAGCAGTGAGGTTCAAGATAAGGTCAGGAGCTGGAGAGAGGCTGTGTGTGTGAAGGGTGGATAACCACAGATTCAGACCATCAGACCCATCCATCATCTGACTTCAATCAGTTTTTCTTGCTTGATTCTCAGCTGCAGCCAGAAGCTGGGCTGAGGTTTGCCAGGAACCAGGATCTGCATCTGCTGTGGGACCCTTTGCCTGTTCTAGCTGCTTCACCCCGAGAGCCACGTCCTTTCATCCTGGGCCCCATGCATTATTTACAAGACTGCAGAGACCACAGCCCCTTTTCAACCCATCGCTAGGACCTTCCAGTGACTTCCAAGCAAAGGAGCAAGTTTCCAGTAAACTACATTTCCAGCAAGCATCTCTGCTAATTAAAGATTATGAAATTAATTTACCATTGCTTCAATTAAAATCCATTCACAGCTAATACCTTCCTCTTTTCCAACGTTATTTATTTATTGAGGATGGGGAAAGGAAGGAGCCGTGCCTGGAGTCTCTAGAAGTTCTCTGGATTTGGAACAGACTTGGCTGTGCCTCGTTGTGTGGAATAGGTCCCCGGAGAATGCAGGCTGATTGCAATCTAATTTATGGCATTCATCAACATACGAATTAATGCTGGGGTCTCAGATACGAGATCTCTCTATTTCCCCCTCCCTTCTCGCACAGGTCTGGACCCCCTGCCACACTCCCTTCCCTCCCAGTACTGCTTCTTTCCTTCATTAAAGAAACAGCCTTGTTTTCAGTTAAGAAAACTTGTTTATAGTGAACGAACTGGGCATCTCACCTGGCCTTCTGTGAAGTAAAGCCATTTGAAACCAATGAGGATCTAGTCCCTGTTTTGACTAAGTTTGGGATCCGGTGCTCAGCTGTTGTGTGCCTCAGCTTCCCCGTCTGCGACACAGGGATGCTGTTCCCGGCTTCCCTCTGAAAGGCAAGGGGAGAATAAAAATACATTTGTGCTTTGGAGCCCTGCAGGGAAGTTTGCAGAGGGCTTTTGTGTGTTTTACTATTGCTCATCCGTATTGTTCTTGGCTTTGACCTTGGACTGAGCTGGACAAAAGAATAATCGAACAAAGCCAGTTACATTTCAGGTGCATGTTGGACACTTGTTAAGGAAAGCCAAAAACTGCAAAGTCTGTCTGGTAGCAGCCATTAACCCGTACGGCGACTGGAAGCCCCGGAGCTGTTGACAATGTTATAAATCATCAGCAGTGGGGGATGAAGGGCCGCTTGTCTGCTCTCTGTCTAGAGGCTGGCACGGGCAAAACACGAAAGCAAAACAAATGTAAGGCCAGAAAGCCGGTGTGCAGCATGCCTCGGGGCAGGGAAGGCAGGTCTGGGGGTGGGAGGCGATGCGGAGGAGCAGAGTGCATTCAGCCATTTAAAGGGGAGGCTTTTGCTTCGCTGAGGTGAGGAGGCAATAGTTGCGTAGGGTGACAGTGAAGGCAGGTATAGTCGAGGATGGGAACTCTACGCCTGCAATGTCTGACTGCCAGGGTCAGGCTTCCTTTCCTCGAGGCACAGCTCCACAGCCAGAACTGGTTTTCAGACTGAAATCTCAGTGTCTGTGCTCTCTCAGCAGTCAGATCCCAGGGTCGTCTTTGGCAGGGACCCATTCTGGAGAAAAGGTTGTGTGCGATTTCACTGAAGCTTGACACCACCATGAACGGAGGGGCTGCTGCTCCACCTCTCACCCGTTCTTCCTGAATCATCTAAATGTGCATGGACATAATGGATGTGGCTTAGTTTTTTCTCTTCTCTGATAAAAGAAATAAAGCGAGTAAGGTCATTTTTACACTAATCTATAGATAGGTCTGTCCATCAAAAACATCAAAGAGTGCTTCAGGGAGGAAGGGAGTAGGCAACTTTCTGTGCTCAATGGGACAGGGCAAGATGTAGTCTCTAATTGCAGTGAAGAAGATTTGAGTTGGATTCACTAGGAAAAGCTAGAACCTGACACTGAAGGGCAAGAAGGACATCCTCACTGATGAGACACCTCCTTCATCTGTAGAACAGCAGGTTCAGCCAGGAGAACATGCAATGCAATCAACTTTTTGAAAGCCAAGAGCTTTGGTGAGCTCTGGACTATTTGATGTAGCGTTGGTTCACATTTAATATCTTCATAGCAGTAAAGTGCAGGATCCAAAGGACTACGTCTCTGTGTGGTTAACAGCCCATGCAGCAAAATCATGCCCTGCTCATTATGAATTTCATTGTTAGTCTTAATTCAGCCTTCTCCTGGGGTTTCAAGTCTAGAAGGGAACATTTCCCTGGCTGAGCTGCTCTTTGGTAGCATCAGGCAGGCAGATTGGAAAATACAACATGCAGCACTTATCACAAAATATAAAGATAGAAGGGGTGCAGTCACACCTCTGGTTGCAGATGGGTTAAAAGTGGTTTCCATACTTGTTAATACATATTTTTGACTTTCGCTGGTTCTGCTCCTGAGTTTATCCTATCCCAAAGTAATCAAGCGTTTTGCTGCCACTGCCCATCACAACTGTCTGCTGCTGACAAGAGAAGCGTCGCCGCTAGAGGTGGAGCACCACAGGGCGCTCGAGGCAACGTCCCTGCTGAGACACAGCAGAGCTCCGTCCAGGCTGGGGCTTCTTTATGCTCCTGTCACTCAGTCGGAGCTGCTGCAGTTCATGAGGACTTAGTTGATCTTGCCTGACCTGAATGGGGAAATGGGGTGATATCATCCAATTTCACCCTTCAGACCAGAAGGGTTGTGCCCATATCTTTCCTCTGTTCCAGCACCCACGTACCTGTAGCAGCTGGGTGTTCTCATCCATGAGCCACCATTTGCACGCATTGCTTTGGAGCACGAGAAAGGGATGTCCTTTAATGTGAGCATGCCTGGCATGGCAGAGACGGCCAGGACGTGGCCCCAGGGGCTGGTTTCCCACCTGTGAGTACCAGAGCAGTCTGCAGACACAGAAACAACCCAAGCGGGCAGCAATGTATGGACCAGGCATGCCATGCACTGTGTGGTCCTGAGCTGAATGGGTGCCTGGGAAATAGCAGGTTGTGAAAGATGGTGGGAAAAGGGCATGGCTGGAGCACAATCTGCAATGCAGAAGAGAGCACTGCATCACCTCTCGGATGCAGCGGTGGATTAATCAGGAGTCACAGAGTGTATTTGTAACCTGCCTGGCAACCCAGCTGCATTTCACACGCTCAACCCTACTCAGCTCTTCCTCCACACCTGAAATACCAGCATGACTTTAGAGGTCCCATGTTAGAAGCAGGTCCTGCTCTGGGAGGAGAAAGCATTGGAGCAAAGACTTTGTGAGGGACCGGCAGCAGAGCTACACGTAGGGGAATGAGAACTAGCATTTGGGGAGGTCTCTATTTCGGTACCTCTAGCTGCCATGGGGGAAGCATTTCAGGGAAGCAGGTAAGTTTTCCTGTTTGCCTTGCTAAATTTCTGCATCTCTACCTTACCTGCTACTGTTGTTGACGTTTAAAGTTTCATCCTGGAATCCACATGTTAGCAGCCGGATGGACACCTCAGTCCTGCCCTTTCACACTCTCTGAAGACTCAGGCAGGGTTTGCATCCATGCCGTTTCAGCTGCATTTTGCTTGAGAGAAACAGCTGATAACTTTTTTATTTTAGCTCTATATATCCAGCTTAGATGGCAGAGAAGACAGAAAATGTAGAGACTGCCAGCTTCTCCCTCCAAATCCCTTTGAGAGGCTTTGGGAGGTGTTGGATGCCAAAAGCCCGGCTCACCTTCTCACTGGATTTCAGGATAGCGAAGCTGTGAGTGGAGAGGGACATGGAAAATCCAGTACTTTTCCACCTGTTGAGATGAAGCCTTCCTGTTCTGTTTGGCCCATATGTATCAGATTTACCCACAGATAAGCCCTGCAAATAATTTTCAGCTCATTTTACCTGTCCTGTGGCCAAGCAGTGCTTTCGAGGGATGGAAAGAGAACACATCATGCACTTGTCCCACCTCACTTCCCCTGCAATTAGTCCTGTTGGCCTGGACTTGTTTCCTTGGGAAATGCTCTCCTTTCTCTCACGAAGCAAGCTTTTCATGCTGGATATTTTTGTGCATGCCTTCAGCCTCTCAAATCCATTGACATTTTTTGAGGTAAGGAGTAAGTAGAATAAGCCAAGCTGTCCATGAGACGGTGCCACACGCAGAGTTAAAACCCCTCTTTGTTTACCAGAGACAGCAGATAGAGAAGAGTCTTCCTAGGCATTGCATTTAAGATGGCATGTTCTTGATGTCATTTATTATTACAATGTGGACTTTTTCAGCTGTGGGAGCGTGAATAATACAGCATTAAAAAAAAAAAAATTTGGAAAGGTGTTTTTATCTAAATAGATAAAGATAGCTCGTTCTGATTCACCTGCTAAAAACTGCTGCTGTTTCTTGTTTGTTTGTTTTTTCAAGCAGAAATTGCTGGGCAAGAGGAATGCCAGGAATGGAAATCCAGGATAAGCCTGTATTTCACCACTTCTTGTCATGCAGGAAGGTTGCTGACAAAACTTTGGAACAGGTCTAGAATTTGCTTGGAAATGAAATTGCTGCTCCAGGGTGTAGCACAGCAGCCATGCACAGCCACAGCAGGGAGGCGGGGAAGAGCATCCGACCCATCCAGGGATGGATGAAGGTCAGCGTGCCTCACCCATGGGAAGGCTGCAGGGACTGGGACACGAGGTGCTCAGCCCCCACGAGCTAGCGTCTGGATAGGGATGTGGATGTCACCCTGCATAGCTAAAATTTGAATGGTTTGAAGAAGTCCTGTGAAGAGCATTTTACCTTGTGCCAGATGAGGGCACACATCTTTGTGCTTCTTATTCTGCTGAAGAGGTGTGGTGGCATCTTTGGTGGGGATCAGGGTATGTCGGTAGTCAGTGCAAAGAGAGACACAAAAATCCCTTAGGACTGAAAAATTACCCTTGAGGAGACAAATGTCTTGCTCAAAAGTACAGATGGACATATTGCTGTTGGAGCTGCACCTCCTGATTATGTTCTTGGCCAACTTCTGGATAGCTCTCGGCCAGGCTGAGGAACAGAGCCTTCCTGTGCCATGACACAGTTCACAGCGACGAGCTCCTACACTGCTCTGCACGCTTTGCACCTGATGGTTGTTGCCACATCCACAGCCTGTTGCCTCCATAACCTTGATGTGCCGCAAAGGAGGCCACGCAGCCAGCAGCAGAGCTGGGAGCAGGGCAGATCTCCAGCCGTGGTGTAGCAGCCAGGCTGTAGGACAACTTCAGGCTTCACCTTCTGTACAAACCTTGAGATCTGGTCCCAGTCGCAGACAAGAAACCAGACTGTCTGCTCAGAGCATCACTCGTGATGTGTCAGAGAGGGTTTTTTCCAGCTCTGCGTGGACACCAGCATTATCAAAGGCATGTCCCAGGAGACAGTTTGATCCTGCCTGTGTGGAAATAAAACACCAGTGCTCTGACTGGACTTATGTACAGAGTAAGCCATAAAATAAAAATACTAAGGAAATAGCTGAAACAAACACTCAACATCCATCGTGAGGGACAAGATCTTTCTTGACCCACTAAAACATTATTCGTTCTTGTTCCCATGGGCCAAAACACCACTCTTCTGCATGAGATATGTGTGTCATTGGATATGTATGTATCCCTAAATTTAATTTGTCCAATTGCTTTAGGGCAAGCAGCTAATTCTGAAATTCATTTTGCTCCCATAATCAACCCCTCTGCCAAATGGCATTTGGGTGGAATTGTGGAGATTGTGATTTTTATTTGAAGTGATTTATTGAAATGATTAGCGATATTCCCTAAGTGGAATCCATGGCAATCCTTTTAATCTTCCCCCCATCAGAGCAAATGCAAACATTTTTTTTAATGACAGAGAGTTTGAAATATAAGGTTATTAAAATCCACACTTTTATATTTCTCTGTGCTTTCTCCCTCTGTAATGGGATGGAAACCGTAATCGTGGAAATAAAGCCTCCCTTTCAAACAAGAGATGCAGAGGGTGTATAATGAACAATTAAGCATCTATTTAGTCACTTTGAATTGATATGGGTGTTAATGAAAAAGAAGGAGGCCAACTTTTCTTTCATTGCAGGGAAATGCAAAAGGTGGAGGGGTTTTGCCTTTTTTTTTTTTTTTAAATTTTATTTATTTATTACCCTAAGCCCTTTTAATGAATTCAGCGCCTGCAGCAGACCTCAGAGCTCCCCCAAGCGCTTTTCCAGCCGCTTCCCAGAAGTGCTCGGTGGAGATCCAGGAAACCAAGGGGGGCTGCCCTCCCATCCCGCTGGAGCGATGTCTGAGCTGCTGTCACCAGCCATCCCCAGGCAAGCTGAGGGCCTCCAGCTGATGGTTTGCTTCATCCTCCGACGTGCTGATTCACAGCCACGCATTTCCCAGAGAGCCGGGTGTGTGGCGTGGGAGACAGGGCTGTGCCAGCGGTGCCAGCGGTGCCAGCGGTGCCAGCTGTGCCAGCTGTGCCGCAAGCCCCTGGCCGCAGGGAGCAGGACCAGGACCACCAGCATCCACGCTGCCGAGCTGCCAGGCAGTCCAGTCGGGCTCTGCGAGCGGGTGTCCGTGCGTCCCAGCTTTCATGGGTGCCCAAAGGCGGCAAGCCCCTGACAGCCCCGGCTCGGTGGGGTGCAGGGGCTCAGAAATGGCTGAGCACTGCGGCTCCTTGGGCTGGCACTTGTGAAACAGTGGGGAGAGAAGGAGTCAGCCAGGTCTCGGTACGTTCTCCCTTTGTTTTTAAATGAGTAAAAGCCAGTTGGCTGATGGTATAGCAGGCAGGAAAGGGCTGTTGTCATCCTGGTTTTACAGGCAGGGAGGCAGTGTCCCACCTGCAACCCTGTTCAAGCATTCATTCAGACAGTTCTCACTGCCTATGAACTCCTCTGTTTGGACTGGTTTTACCCATATCACACAGGACAGAGACCCTGACCCAGCTCCCCGGGGACTCCAACCCAGGTGTGATTAAAGCACTTGAAGGTGGTGAGGACCTTAAGACCTCCAGAGCCAGAGAATCCCCCTTTGCCCTTGGTTCCTCTGATTAATCACACACACACACTCACTCACAAACACCTTTACAAATACTTTGCCCCAGGTCGCTCAGCTCTTCGTATCCTTTATTCCTTCCTGGGAATAAAGGGGCACAGCGTGGTGGCAGCATGCCTGGGACAGTCGCACCCAGAGCCAGCCGTAGGGACGGCTCAGCCCAGCCCAGTCGCTCTCCCTTTCCCTCCGGTTGATGCACTGGTGCCATGGCAACTGCTAACACCAAACAGCTGCGGTGAAAATACAGCTTCAGAGCAGCTTCAGTCCCCAAGGACCAGTGGGCTTGTCCTGGCAGTTGTCCTCTCCTCCTGGGGACCCCAGCCAAAGATGTGCCTCCAGAGTAGGTCAACGCCAGACTGCATCGTGATACTCCTGCATGGAGCCCAAAACTCACCTTGCATTGAAGAGTTTCTTTAAAAAATATGATCTTGCCACATATTCCCTCTTGGAGGTATAAAATCTGGCATGGCAGGACTCAGAGTCTGGGAGAAGAGCTGTTTGCCCTTAGCTCCTGACTCCTGCCTGTAGCATCCCTACAGCTTCATGCTCTGGAGGCGTAGGAGCAGCTCCGACCCCAGGCATCATGGCGCTGGGGCAGGAGGACATCAGGATGTGTCCCATTGCAGGATATGTCTCCATGCAGCTGCCCAGATGTGTTTCTGCAACTAGTCACAGCTCTGTTGCTTGTGAGAAGAAATTTTAGGAGTCTGTAAAATGGTCCTGGGGTGCAGACATCACCGTGACCTGGTCCGTGCACTCTCCAACGGGGGCACAAAAGCTTCTTCCTCCACATTTTCTTTGCTCCTGGGCTGTACAATCTGTCTACCTGAGCCCTGGTGATTTTATTGTAAGGGAGAGACGTTGCCATTTTATTCTATACCCTTCCAACCCCCAGGCAGCTGGCAGGATTGCTGCTGGCTGGTAACACACACACACGAAGTTAATCTTTTGCTATTATTTCTCAGAAGCTCCATTTGGCTGCATTCAGGCCTAATGTGGTGATTTTCTTGCCCTCGTGACAGCTATTTCTTACATGGGGAAGCTGCANGCATCATTCCCTTGGGATGCCGGCGGTGGGATTGATGATGTCCGCCCTCCTCCCAGCAGCGCCCGCGATTCGGTTTCTGTCTGCCGGCGGCGCAGCTCCCAGACAAAGGCTGCGCTCAGCGCCGGCGGCCGGGCTGGAGCCGGGGGCTCGTCCCCGAGGGGACACCGGACCCGTCCCCGGCGCTGCCTGAGCCCCGGCTGCTGCTGGGACACGCCCGCCGTGCCCCCGNGGCGCTGGGGCAGGAGGACATCAGGATGTGTCCCATTGCAGGATATGTCTCCATGCAGCTGCCCAGATGTGTTTCTGCAACTAGTCACAGCTCTGTTGCTTGTGAGAAGAAATTTTAGGAGTCTGTAAAATGGTCCTGGGGTGCAGACATCACCGTGACCTGGTCCGTGCACTCTCCAACGGGGGCACAAAAGCTTCTTCCTCCACATTTTCTTTGCTCCTGGGCTGTACAATCTGTCTACCTGAGCCCTGGTGATTTTATTGTAAGGGAGAGACGTTGCCATTTTATTCTATACCCTTCCAACCCCCAGGCAGCTGGCAGGATTGCTGCTGGCTGGTAACACACACACACACAAAGTTAATCTTTTGCTATTATTTCTCAGAAGCTCCATTTGGCTGCATTCAGGCCTAATGTGGTGATTTTCTTGCCCTCGTGACAGCTATTTCTTACATGGGGAAGCTGCACTAAAAAAAAAAAAAAGTAGATGTGAAAAATGGGCCTGTGATTTATTTTCACCTCCAAATATAGAAAGACAATTTACTCCTCTCTAAGATTTCCTCTTCCTCCTCTTTAAATAAGTCCCAGTACCTTCAAACGAAGCCAGCACCCCGGTGAAATCCCATGGCCGATGCGGAGATGTGTTTGTAGGGAACCTGGACCAGTCCGAACCCATCATCAAGGTGACCAGGGACAGGCTGGCTCTTACCAGTTTACACCGACAGCTAACCGGGGAGGGGGGCTGGCCAGGGAGCTCGGCCCCAAATCCTCTGGGCTTTCTGCAAATCAGGCATCCNGCTGCTGCTGGGACACGCCGGCCGTGCCCCCGTGCACACGCGTGTACCCACGCACACGCGCACCCACACGCACGCTCCGGCTGCTCCCCGCCTTCCCCTCCACCTCCCCGGGAAAATCCAGCGGCCGGATCGCGGCACGTCTTTTGGCAGGGACAGGATTAGCTCCCCGGGGAGCGGCGGCGGAGGCTGAGCCTACGCTCCCGCCAGGCTTTGCCGGCTTCGCAGCGCGCTTGGGAGTTGTGGAGCCGAGCTCTGGGCAGCTAATCCCCCGTGCTGCTGGCCGCTGGGGCGGCCCTGGGGTGCAGGGACGGGAGGGGAGGAGGGTACACACACACACACACACACACGCACGCACACACACACGCATGCACGCACACACACACACGCACGCACACACACACACGCATGCACGCACACCCCGCGGACGGCAGGCAGCGGCACCGGCTCGGTAGCTGTTTTGCGGGGAGCTCCGTAGGGAGCTGAATAAAACAAGCCGGAGCATCAGGCGAGCAGATCCGTTCTCTTAGAAAAGTCCTGAAGGTAAAACCCGGGAGCGGCCGCTCCTCGGCTGCGCTGCCCTTCGCAGACCGGGTGCTGGGCTCACTGCTGTCGCGGTTGTCCTCTCTGCCTACGCTTTTCTTTTTAAAGGAATCGATCAGGAGATGCCGGCAAAAGAAGTTGCTGAAAGCCAGGCTGGCACGGCCGGGAGCTGCCGCCAGCTCCGTCACGCACCGGGAGCAGCTGAACTTTGTGGGGTTTGAATATACGTTTCTCTTCTGTGGACGCTTCGGGCAGCGTTACGGGGAGAGGTACGGCACGGCACCGCACACCTTGCGCCTCCTGCTACCCAGAGCGAGCCTGGGGGACGGCAAAGGGGGGATTTCTGTCTCTCCAAGGACCATCACCTGTGAAAAGAAGCTGGAGAAGGGCAGTTTATCTTTTTTTTCCAGATGACTGAAAATACCTACAGCATCCTCCTGCCTCTCCGGTTTTCATCAGTGAGTAGCATCAGGGAGAGGGGGGTGAGGAACAAAAATGATATCCATCAAAATCATTCCAGCACCTACTTTTTCCCAAGGAACTTCATGCCTGTAGGGCTTTGCTGTGGGCATTTCCAGGAGTGAGGATCGACGTAGCACAGATGCATCCCTGCTAGATCATGTAAGAATTTGCAAATGAGAAACCTAGCCCACAATACCTGCTCTGCCCGGTTTGCAGTACATGGTTTGGTGTAAGCACGGCAAGTCTCACCTCTTTCTCTCCCTTTTAAATCTCCTGGGCTTGGAGATCTCTTTCCTCATTGCAATTATGATTATTTGCAACATCAGTGCCATCAAAGATTGGAGCACTTTCCTCTCCCAGATCCTCCCCAGCGTTAACAAGACTCTGAACTTGGTACAGCAAGTGGAAGCCACCACCAGCTCGGTGGTAAGTGTCCTCCAGGACCCCGAGCAGGACAACTACCTGTCCAACAGCCAGTCCATGAACTCCAGCAACTTCACAGCCGGCCTGGACCACTTGTTCCAGTACTCATACTCGGACAATGACCAGCTTTACAAGGAGTACAAACCCCCTCCTCGAGACGCCATTCCTCTGCCCAAGGCTGTTCTCTACCTTCTCATGGCAGCCCTGGTGGTGGTAGCAGTGGCATACGCCATCGTCGGGCATCTCATCAAGGACCTCATTCACGACTTTATAGGTGAGTGCGGGCATCATGCATTGCATGCATGTGGTCAAAAAGAGCCTGGTGCAAAGCCGGGGGATGCTGGCTGGCGTCTCTCCTTTGATTTGGGTGGGCTTTAGACCAAGCACTGACCCTTTCATGTTTACAAGAGTGTGAGTTTATCTGCTGTGCTGGGTTTTCCAAACTGACCTGTAAGTTGATCAGCTTCCCGGAGAAAATCCTTACGTTTAGCCCCCTTCCTAAAGAAAGGAAGCTTGTGCGTCTGTGTATAAGTGTGTAGGTGCGAACGTCTGTGCTGCCAAACGCTTGTAAAATCCATTGGCCAGTTTCAACTGAGCTTGGATTAGAGGTCTCCAAAATGAAAAGTTTCATGGCAACGGATACCTCAGCGCTGGATAACAACCCACTAGTGCATTGTGAAAGAAACGCTTAACCCCTTACCAGACACCTATGAATCCATAAACTCCCAGGCAACAAAGCTCAGCAGTCTGGCTCCCTTGTACAGCACCTAGCACAACCATCACAGCCACTGAGGCTGCTGCAAAAAATCTGTAAGATCTGTAAGAGTGTGCATTTTTATGAGAATTGCCTTCCTGGCTCTTTCATTCCATCCTCTTGCTGAAGAACGAGGTCCCTCATCATTGGGGGTGGGAGCACATCACTCAGCTGGCCATGGCCGCCATGGGCAGGCAGAAGTGCGGGCAGAGGTGCTCGGCTGCTTACGGCACGTCGTCAGGGGTGCTTTTACTGTTTGCCCCATAATTTGTAAGGCTGGTGATGCTGGGGAGGGCAAATGTGCTAATTCCCTTCTGAACCCCCAATACTTTTGGCCCCCACATCCCAGCAGCCAGCTCGCCATGTCCTTTTGGGGACAGGGCCCTGCTGCAGGGAGCTGGTGGCAGTTTTCCAGCTCGGAGTGGGGGCCAGGAGAGATCCACAGAGGGATTTAAGCTCCTGACTCCTGCAGATATGCATCCTCTCCCAAAAGCTCTGGGAAGCAATGACCTCTGCAGGGAAGCGGGTCTGAAATCCCTTTGCACACCCCTTGCTCCAAACTTGCACCCCCCCAGCCAGGGACAAAGCCTTGCAGACTCTGTCTCTGCAGCGGGAAGGAGATCACAGTCATCTGGAGCAAAATCCACGTGTTCGTTCATGATTCCCCTTTATTTCCCTGCTCCTGGGACGCAGGAGATACACACGAGCCAAAACTCCAACGGGTGCCTTCGGGGCCGGCAGCACCCATGCCTCACTGATGGGAGGGCAAGCTGAGACCCCAGGGCAGGGGGTCCTGACCTGACAGGGACTGGCAGATCTAGGACACGGGTATTTGGGGAGGAGGTATTTGGGACAAGAAGGGTCAAACCTCCTGGCAGGGAGCAGTGCTCAGGGTCTCACATGAGGCGCAGCCGGGAAAACGGCAGGGAGCTGCTCCTGAGGAGTCTTTCTTTGCCCCAGCTGGAAGGGAACAGATACTGTCTTAAAGTGTTAAATATAACACTTAATCAGCAGCATCCTGGCTCTGCCACTCATCTGATTTAGCGTTGCCTTCCCAACAAAGGTAGGCAGCAGGGACAGCACCTAAAAATATACACACTCCTGCCCTAAGATGCTCAAAGGACCAGGTCAGAGCAGGTTAGAAACCCCCCTGAGGCAGGAGCTGGTCCAGTCACAGTGCCCCAACGGAGCAGACACCCCCGCTCCGATTGCTGCGGTCCCGGACGCAGGAGAGCGTGGATGCGGTTGCTGAAAACCACCCCTTGGGTAGGTACTGCAAAACAGAGCCAAAATCCACATAAATGTCATGCCCCCCCCTCCCAGGCATGGAGAGAGGCTGAAGCCACGGTCGGAGGCACCCGTGTCCCTGCGATGCTATTTCCAGCGCAGCACCAACGCTCCCTGGTGACCTTGGGCACCTTTTGGTTTTGTCTCCGTGCGGGACAGGGTCAGCGGGGTGCCCCTTCCCTCGCAAAGCCCCCCGCAAAGGGACTTCCACAGCCTTCACAGCACCACGGCCGTGCCAGGGCTGGACAGGCAGAGGGACAGCCCTGGGGTCTGCCCGCTTTCTGCCACTTGGGAAGAAGCCCTTTCCCAGCTGAACACCCTCGCTGAGGGCAGAGCATCCTCCCTGGCCTGGGTAGAGGTGACGTGTCTCCGAGTTAGGATCAGAAATCCAGATGTGAGCTTCTGCCCCGTCCAGACAGAGAGGAGAAAACATTTCCCGAACTCCAGCAGCACCCTTCAGTGCCAAAGGCTGCCTCCAGCTTGTCCTATTTAGCACTCCAGGCCTGTCTTCACACCATTTATACACTTAAAATGAGCCAGCCCTCAGAGGAGAGCGGACGAGACTGTGTTTGTTAACATTGCCAAGCAGCAGCCTTTAAAGAGAAGGTTTCATTTGAATGAGTTTGCATAAAATGACTTCAGGGACAGGACAGAGGGACCGAGGGATAGTAAATAAGAAGCTGGGCTATTAGCTGCCTTAACACTATTCCTGGATTTATATACTCGGCAGTAGCTCCAACCTCCGCTATCAGTGTTTCTGTGCTAATCATATTTAGAAGGATACAGAGAGAGATGGAAGTAAGATGCCAAAGGGCTGGAGCCTGTTTCGGGGAGATTAAAGTGTGACTAGTTAATCGCTACTTTACACAGTCACTCGGAGACATCAGGGATGATTTTGACTCCTCAATAACAGCTTGTAGGACGCGGCTGGGGGAGTCAAAGCATCACCCAGCCCCGTGCACTCATGGGGACCGTGAGAAGTGGGCACAGGGCTCGGTTTGGGATGGCAGAGGGGCTCTCGGGATGCTGCCGAGCTCTTCCCGGAGGTGCTTTCCCCCTGCGAAATCCAAACACTTGACACAGCAACACCTCTCTCACAGCCGCTTCCAAAAAATTCAATTAGAGCTTGTCCACGCACCCCCGGGGGGAGATGAACGCTGCTGCGATGCCCCGCGGCATGGGGAGGACTGGAAAATGGGAGGCTGCGCCAGAGGAGAGGGAAAATGTATTGTCAGAGAGGGCGAAGGCAGAGCTCCTTTCTGGCCAGGGCGGGGATCCTGGCTGTCCTTATCCGTCAGAGCACCTGGATCTGGATAAAAGGGCTCTGAAAAATCCTGTGTTCAGGCCTCTCTGGAGAGACCTCGCTAAGGGAAACCCAAAATACCTTAATTTCTCTCTGGTCTCTCCCCGATTGCTCTGAGCTGACAAAAGTCTCATGTTTGTGACTTTCCCAAAACTCATCAGGCGTCTCTGCTCGGGGCCGGATGCAAACCCCCTGAGGCAGGAGAGCGGCTCCTGTGTGAGCGTGGATCAGACCTGACTATCAGTTAAGATAATTTGGGTCGAAGCATTTGGAAAGCGGCTTAACTCGGGAGCGCCGGAGAGCTGCTGGAGACGGCGCTGCGGCGAAGCGCCGGCTTGGCAAATGACAAGCCTGTCGCTAACATACAAAGCGCCTAATTACTGCAATCCTTGGGAATCAGCCCGCCCTCCCTCCTCCGTCCCCAGCAGTTCACTGAATATCGCCCTTATTTAAACACACACACAAAAAAAAAAAAAAAAAAAAAAAGGAAAAAAAAAGGAAAAGGGGGAAAAAAAGAAAAAAAGTTTGACTGGAAACAAAGCGGTTGGCATGGAGACTGCAGCGCGTGCGGTCCCCGAGAAAGCATCGCACTGCCTGCACTGGAACCACACGGGAAGGGTCTGTTGGTCTGCGTGGGAGCTGCTGCGTTGCAGGGAGTCCCTTGCTGGTGTCACCCGGTTCAGCCGTGGTCTCCTCTGCATTGCTGATCTCCAGAGAAGACCTTGATTAAACTTTTCCTTCAGGATCGAGCCCACGGCAGATGCCCAGCTGGGGTTAGGCAGGGCTGGGTCGCTGATGCCAGCGGGAGCTTGCTGGTCGATATGGCTTCAGTACTGCTCAAAACCCTCAGCCAGTCTCGGAGCGGGGTTTTTCTTTTCTTTGCCCTTTTGACCCACCAGCCATATTTTTATTTTTCAGCCTTATCTCCACCCACCATATTTCAGACTTCTTTTAGGAAATCATCTCCTTGAACAAAGAAACTGTGCATGACTGTAGCCTTGCTGAAAATAGTTACTGGGTGATCCTGCAGGGACTTGGGATCCATTTTTAATTGCCCCCACGCAGAACCACAGGGCTCTTAGGATAATTCAGCCCATGGCAGGGACTGCAGATAGCATCTCAGCCCATCAGAGAGGACTTATGCCTTCTTTTCAGGTTCTGTTTTGAGGATGATTCATTTGGCTCCCCAAGTTATGGGAAAAGAAGAGACCGTGTCAGGTTCCCTTCTCTTTCCCCACCTCAGTGCTAACCCACCTCTGATACTACCCCACCTGCCTCAGTTTCCCTTTCGGTGCATGGGGGTGCATTAGGGGTTCCTTAGGCACTGTTTGAGGGGTGCTGATGTCTAGCAGCAGCTGTTACAGGATGGCTGTCACCGGGTTAATAAGGGCAGATGCCCCATCCCCGCATCGGCCCTGGCATCCCCGTGGCTGCGGGCTGTAGTTGTCTGCCGGACAAGTGGCCACAGCGGCCTGGCCCTGCGAAAAGCGGGCAGAGGTGGCCCCGCTCTAGGACAGCTGCTTTCACAGCCAAACCTTCAAAGCACAAAGCCCAAGCAGTGAGATGGCTGCCAGGGATCGACCGAGTCTGGCCTCGGGGATGTGCCGTCCCACAGCGACGTTTCCATTCCTGCCAACGCATGGTCCTGCGATGGGCTGCGTCGGGTCCCCGGGGTGAGGACCGTGCCTTTCTACTCCTCTGCAAGTGTGGGTCTTCCTCAAGCTGAGACCAAGCACAGCTCCTCGCCCTCTGGCCATCTTTGCTCTGCCTCCATGGCGAATGCCTCAGGCTGGAGGATGCGGAGAGCAGCTCACCACCCCCCGCAGCATCCCTGCCTCCCACGTACCACACCTCAGCCATCACCTCTCCGAGACCCGCTCTCCAGAGCAGCAACGCTGCAGATGGGACTGGGATCAAATGCGGGCTTGGTCCAGGGTTATACTGGTGCAGAGAAGCTATGTTAAAGGGAGTATCATGATTAATTGAATGTCTTTTCCGTGTCACCCCCTTTCCCCACCAGACCCCTCACGCTGGTGACAACTCTGCAGAGGTTCAGTGTCCTCACCTGTGCATCGGCAAGGCAGTGCGTCCCGTGCTGCTCAGGGTGCAGGACAGTTTTGACTCAGCCAGCACAGGTAACTGAAGAAATTTCTGCGTAATAGGAGGAAGAACAGGCTCCAACAGCAAGTTAATTTAGAAGGACATGAATCTGGAGGAAAAGGGGGACTTCTTGCTAACAAATTACTACTGACAGAGGCAGACAGAGATTTTCCAGCAGAACAAACCTGGAGATATCTGCTGATTTTGCTAATGAATAAGCAGAGTCTCTACTGCAAATGAAACAGATACGGTGTCCAGCTGCGACTGCTGCATTGTGTCAAACACACGAGGAATACCCTTGAACTTATGTCCGTCAGGAATGCTTTGGCCAGAGCTGGTCCTGCCTTGCCGCAGAGCACGAAGCGATTGCTGGGTCGGGACCTGTTTCAGACAAAGAGGTCTTCTGCTCCTGCTGCTGGGAAAAGGGCTTTTTTGGCAGCTGTTTTCACACCCGGCTCCATTTAAAGCAAGTAAAACTAGAGCACGAGTTTGATTGTTCATCTAACATGTTTCTCCTTCCGTTGCTTGTTTCCATCTCTGCAGGGAGTGTGAATGTCTCGCTCACCGGGTTGCATTTAAATTTCAGCCCTTTCTTCCACCTCCCTCTGCTCCCCTGTCAGGGACATCTCTTTTCCAGTGGCTGAAGTGCCTCATGGACATCCCACCCTGTCACCAATGAATGCAGGGGACCTGGCCAGCCCAGCGGGATGAGACTGGGCATAGAGCATCCCTGCACCCCTGTGCACGCAGCAGCTGCCTGCGCTGCAAGGGGTTTCTGAGTGAGGACGGTCCCTCATGCTGCCAGTACGAGGAGGGGTAAAACACACTGCGAAATCAGAAGGGTATTTTTGTGCCCTCTTGGATCAGCACACCCCGAGGGTCCTGCTTCCAGGGATGCTATCGGAGACTCAGGCAGAGCCAGGGAGATGCAGGGGCACTTTGTGCCACATCACTCCGCTGTTTAGGGAGAAATGCTATTCTGCAGCGCCTCATTTACCCACTCTACCCTATCTCTTCTCCACAGCTGCTTTGGATCAATCGCTCCGTATCGATCCCACCCCATCGCAGTACTTTCCACCTCACCTTTCAGCCTGCAAGACCTCGGCAGGCACGCTGAGCCTCAGCAGAACCTGGGGAGGGGGGAAAGGTGTCTCTGGGTTCCGTGCTGCTCCCCCAGCCTGGCTGAGAAAGTCACTCTGTCCCTGTCTTTTATCTGAGGCATTCACATACATGTCTGTGCGGACGCCCTGATGTTGCAGCACGTGTTACAAGCTCCTTGCAGGGGCTGGGTAGGGGCAGACGATGCTTTTCCTTACCTCCAAAGTGTGACCGTCCTGGCTCCAGCGGTGTCACTGCCCCAGGAGCGCACTGTGGGATCCCTGGTCGCCCCAACTCTGCCCCTGGGTGCCCCGGGTCCATTGGGTGTCCTGGTTCAGCCTGACTTTGCTTGCCTTCCAGCTAGAACCTGAACGTGGACTTTGCTCCAAAAGAGGATTTCATTTTCCTCGCGGTGCCGATTGTGTCCATTTTCTGTTGCTCATGCAGACCTCCTGCCGGATGGAAGGGATGGAGAGAGAAATACCTGTCGTGATGCTCAGGGCTTTAGCTACCTTCAGTCGGTCACCACTGTCCCTCGGCTCCCAGACCCTCACGACCCTGCCTCATCTGATTACAGCCCCCCGGCTGCAGGGTTCATTATCTGAGGTTTCTAATGTGTGCTTGTGTTCGACAGGAGGTTGCACATCCCACCCCCTGCAAAGGTCCTTCCACATCAGAACAAGGTTTAATCACATCAGGACCAAAGACGTGCAGGTTCCTTCTCCCCTCACCCTTGTCCCTCCCCAGACATCCTATGGGGGACCCCGGGGGACCCCAGTTTCTCACTCACAGGCTAAGCAAGCTGGGGAGGAGCTGTAGGGAGAAGCCGAGGAGGAGCGTGCATGGCTGGGACAGAGCCGGCTGGTGGGGGCTGGCGGGGAAAACGAGGGCGCTGACATTTTTATGGTTGTTTCTCCAGGGTCCCGCTGGCAGGAGATCCTCCGCCGGCTCCACGGGACCTCGCTCCCCTCTTCTGCACATGGCAACATGCTGAAGTTACAGGCCATAAATGGCCACAAATAACGTGTAATTGTGTAATTACTTCACTCCTTACTTACACAGTCAAATCATAAAGGCATCGCAGTAAATACCCTCTAATGACAGCCTAATTACATCTTCCTGCAGATTACCGGGTAATTAGATCCAGCAGGCTCCAGAAATAATTCCCAGGGAAGCAGTGGTTCGGATTAGCGCGTACAATCCAGCCCGCACTTACCCGGGAATTAGACTGCGGCAGCCCCACGCAAGCCGCCTTCCCTGGGTGCCACAACCAGCCACATCCCCTGCGGGGACGATGTGCCGTGTCCCTTTTCCCATGGAAATGGCTTTTGCTGAGCCCCTGCAGCACTCTCCCCAAACACCCATCCTCTGCATTTCCGCCTTTATCGCGTGCTATGCCCAGCTCTTGCTGCTTCTGCTGCCTGCAGATGTCCCCGAAGGTCCATTGCTTGGCCACCAAATGCCACCTCCCCTTGCCCACAGGCATGAAAAAGCCGTGGGTTGCAATCCTCAACCGATGGCTCCCGGGATATTTGGGGACCCATCGCCTCTTTTTCTACGGGTTATGCCCCTTCTTCCCTGCCGGCCCGGCCCCTGCTCCCACTGGAGTTTTACGGCTGACGTCAAGGAAAGCAAGCCGAGGGCTTTAATAGTATTTGTAGGAGGCAATCTTGTTATTGCCTTCCGGATCCTCCTCATGCCAAGCGACTGCGCAGGGGCTGGTACGAGCCTGGGAGGTCTCAGGGACAGGAGGAGGGGGTCCTGCTGGCACGGACCCAGCCCAGGATGCTGGGCCAGGCTGGGAAGCAGCCGGTGGAGTGTTTAGCTTTGGTCTAAATCCAGTAAATCCAAGCAAAATGGAGGCTATAAATGAAAAAAAAAAAAAAAGAAGACCAAAATGAGCCTTCCAGGCTTGGCTGATTTCCTTGGGGAAGGGTTGTGGTGGGGACCTCACACTCTGGTGGGGCTGTGGACCATGGAAGTGAAAGCTAAAGGCCTCAGTTGGGACTCGGGGCAGAGCCAGGGCTCCCCAACAGCCTTTGGACCACGACTTTGCTGAGTTCCCCACTCACTCTTGCCAGCGCCATGGTAATTGTGGGGACTGTGGTGGTTCTTTTCCTGCCCTTCCCATCACACAACCGACATCACCGCTGGCGTGGTGATGGAGGTGAACAAAACAGGAAAAACAAGAGAAAACAGTTACTCTCTGGACATTCTGCCTGCGCCCAGCATGGTGGGAGCTCCTTCCTCCTTGGAGCCTGCACCCATGTCCAGCCAGCCCATGCTGGGCAGTGGGGCACAAGCCCCTCCGCTCCTTGCCCGGTCCCCGTGGCAGGATGGACACCCATCCTGGCTCCACAGCATGAGCATCATCCCGAAATCCATGCCCCACACCCTTGCAGGTGGCATGGCCAAATGGCTTTAGGCTGGAGAAGAAAGTCAAATATTGCGTTGCAAAAAGGACAAAACTTCTGCATTTTCTTCAAAACAGAAGGAAAAGCTTTGGGGCTTTTGAAAAAGCCCCAAAATTCAACCCACAGAGCACATACCAAGTACAGGGAAGACCACAGGTCTTTCCCATCTCTCCTCCTCGCCACTGGTGACCCAAGAATTGAGACTTTCATCTCTTTTCATCCCCGGGATCCCACCTTGGCATTTGCTATCATTTGCCTTGCTTTTGCTGCAAAACTTTTTTCTGCAGCCCATGAAGAACACAACATCTCGCTGTGATTGCATTTCTCTGTCCTTGCTCTGCCAGGCAGCCTGCCTCCTCCCCTGAAGAGCTGCAGCTGAAGTCCTCCACAGGGACAGAAAAGACTCTGAAATACCCCATGCCACTAAGGAGAGAAATGTTATTTCTTGAGAGCAATCCACTGGCGAATAAGCAGAGTCCCTCAGAAACAACTAAACTAGGCTAGTCCTTTTGTTTGCCTCCCAATAGCCGTCTCAGCTTTATTTTGGGAGCGGGACTGAAGCAGAGGGGTCCTGGTGCTCCACTGCCCACCACTGCCAGGTCCTGCCCAGCTCCAGGGGCTCCTGTCCCCTCACCTGCGTTTCCCCAGCTTTGGTTTCCCAATTGCTGGTGCCATCACGGCTGAACATGGCCTCTCGCCACACCAACAGCCAAATTAAAGAAAAAAAAAAAACAACAACATATTTGGGAAGTGGCAGCACCTGCCTCCACTGAGCTGCAACCCCTCGTGATGCAGGGGACATCTCGGTCACACTGCCACCAGCAGTGACCGCTGTATTTTGGAGGGGGATCAGTCGCCCCAAGGGTTGTGAGAGTGGCCGGATCAGCTCACAGCCACATCCTGGAGCTCTGGTGGCCTGCCAGCAGCACAGCCCCGAACCTGCCCATGGAGGGTTTGAAGCCCTGGCGTGGCTGTGGTGCGCTCCTGTGGCAGATAAGCCATGTCCCCGGCCATGCCTCCAGCCCCATTTGGATGTCACACAGTTATTTAATTATCCCCTCCGTTCCCTACAGCAAAAACCCGCTGTAGGAAACCCATTGCTTTCCTGTGCTGGAGAACCCAGAGGCACACTTTGCTTCGGACACACTTCAGTTTCATGTTGGGGATTAGCAGGGTGATTTCATTTGCCTAAGCTGGGAGAGCTTCCAGAAACCAGCAGCCTGAAAACCAGCCCAGTGCTGGGAAGAGCAGAGACCCCCGTACCCCGGGGGAGCGGAGGAGGCCGGAGGGGCAGGAGTGGGCAAGGGGGGGCAGCGATTTCCCAGCCAGCCTTGACTCTGGGGATAGCCAAGGTAACCAAGGGCTTATTTTGTGCTTTTCCCTCCTCCAGACTGGATCTTTGGCCCCAGCCCAGATGACAACAGCAACAAGAGCGACGTCAACTGCATCAGCAACAGCGTCAATGAGATGAGCGAGATGTCCGAGGCTCCGCGACGCCGGGACCATCAGCCACAGGATGTGGTCATCGCCATCGGCGAGACCTGCCACCTGCCACAGCAGACGTGACCGGTGTGGTGGCCGGGCCAGGCGGGACGGAGCACTGGGATGGAGCAGTGGGATGGAGCGGAGGGATGGAGCCGAGGGATGGAGTGGAGGGATGGAGCAGCGAGATGGCGCAGCAGGGCGATGCAGCAGCCACCTTGCAGGACCGGGCAGCGAGAGGAAGGGATGGGCAGAGCCGGCACCATGGAGCAAAGCCCTCCCTGCCCCAGTTTTGCCACCCTCTAAGGACCTTGCTGGGGTGGGCAACATCGCCCCTTCTCCTGGGCTCGTCAGTCCTGCCCTGATGTCTGCCCATGGGTTCATGTCCTCCCTTTCTTCCCTGTGAATAGCAAAAAAAAAAAAAACAAAACCAAAACCAAATGCAAAATACATTCACCAAACAAGGCTCACAAGAGAAATAAGCCAAAGAGGAGCCAGGCAGTCCTTTGGCATGCGGCTGTCCTGGGGATGGGGTGGTGAAAAGGGCAAAGGAGATGAGGAGGCTGCGTGAGAAATGGGGGTGTCTGTGCTTCGGGATGCAGCAGGGAGCTGGGGCTGCAGCTGAACGGTCAGCAAGGGCCGCATCCAGCCTGGTACATCAATGACCTGCCTGGGCCATCGCTCTTCCCTTTAGTTTTGCAGGTCCAGCTTGCAGCCCGTTTCACTGGGTGCGTCCTGCAGCTGTGGGGCAGAGGCGTGACAGTCCCAGGACCAGCCCAGGTCCACCTCCTCAAGGACCCTTCCTCCCCTGTGCCCAGGGCCAGGCCAGGGCCCCCAGCTCCCTGCCGCCATCAGCTCTGGTTGAGCCCAGCACACGCTGACCAGAAGCAGCCCGGTCAGGACCCAGCAAACCCCTGTTCTCCAAGGAAAGTGGCTGGAGGGGAGGGCAAGGACCCCAGCTCTTCATGGGAAGAAAATAGCCCCTATATGGCGGCATCCCTCAGACTCATCCCAGCTGGCCATCCCCCTTGTCACCCCCAAACTAGCTGCCACCACGAGGGGTGCTGGCTCTGCGCTGGGGCCAGCCACATGTGCATGTTGGAGGGGAGAGACCTTCCTCGTCTCCCTACGTGCCTTCCTCTTCCCTGCCAGGGAACCCTCCTGCCACTTCTCTTTGCCCAAAGGCATCCTTTCCCACTGCTGACTCCAGGCAGATCCCCACTCCCCCACTTTTTAAGGGGTTCGGGGAAGCCAGCAGCAGCCAAGGTGAGGGGCGAGCTCCCACACCAAGTGGGAAAGCTCCCAAGGGGGAGCATCCCGATGGTATCATTGCTGTTTTAAGGCCAGCTCTTGCCCTGCTCAGGGTTTTAAACCAGGATTCATTATTTCTCCGTATAGCAGAGCAGAAGCACCAGGACTAAGCTCATTCCTCGGTCCCAGTGCCTCTTCTTTATGAAGATCCCTTTGATCTCCACATCTTTCCTGAACTTAAAAAACAAACAAAAAAAAGGCTATACTGATGGCCCAGAGACCTAGTCCTGGCCAAAGGCAAGCGGTCAGGACTTCTGCCTCTGCGTTCAGGGAGACGAGCCCTGCCTTTCCCAGCCTGCGGTTCCCAGCACACCCCTAATAGCAGGGGCCATTTTCCCCTTCTGAAAGTGCTTAGGGAAAATGGATGTGGCTTCAACCTCCTGCTCTGATGGCTTTTAATGAGAGCCATTACCCGCAGTCCCACACTGCAGCTAGCAAAGGCAGTAGCCACAGTACCGCAAACCTCTCCCCAGTAATTGACCATTTCCAATCAGACACATCATCGCTGCCACCATCATTTTTCCCCCATTTTTTTGGCCCTGGGTTTGTAATGCAGCTGCTCTGGTAGCTGCCAGCCAGCTCCTGCGTTGGGGCTGTCGAGGGGAGGTGGGCACGGCAGCACGGGGGCATGCTGGGGGGTGATCCCAGGTCTGTCGGCCCCTGGAAGCGGGGCTGCAGCACCAGAGCTGGCTGTGGGCTGGGAAAACTGGGAAGGTCCAGATTCCGGGGGGACAGGAGATCGGGGGCGGGTGGGGAGGGGGGAGCTGGTGCTGGTCTCCTTGCTCCCCCGCCATTTCAAGATCTAGAGGCTGGGCATCGGGGTCACCCAGGTGCTCCCGGCCACTGCTGTGGGGGGACGGTGAGACCACGTATCCGGCACTGGCACTGCTCTCAAAGTGGGGTTCCTGCCATGGGGACATGCCACTCACTGGGCACAACTGCAGGCAACAGGGCTGCAGGCAACAGCCCCAGCAGCTTGTCTGTGCTGGGGACCCGTCGCCCACCAGCTGCTGGAAATAAGGCGAAGGCTTTCCTGAGGATGGAGGCAGCCACCTTTGCTCCAGCCGGGTTCTTGCTCCCTTCCTGAGACGTCTTGGGTCCCACATGATGCGGTTTGACCCCAAGGAGATGCTCCTGCACCAAGCAGCAGCTGACACCCAGGGCCAGTGTGGCTGTCACCCACCCCAGGCCACTGTCCTCTGAGCAAGAGAAGGAAGGAGCCAAGCTCCCTCCTGTGGCCACCTGCACTGGGGTCCACCGGGCTGCTCAACGCTGGGAAGGGGCCAGCAAGGAAGTGCCCTCTGCCCACTCCCCTCCTCAGCCCCCTGGAGTCAGGACCCTCCCGTGAAGCCCCTCTTTCGCAGGGATGCAAGGAGGGATCCTGGTGCTGTGTCCTGGATCAACCGAGCCCCTGGGTAGCATTACAGCAGTGTGCATGGCAGGGAGAACCACCGACCATCTCCCTGAGCCGTCACGCCTGCTCAACGCCAGGAACCAAACTGGCGCTGGAGCTGTGCAGCACCCCATGGCTGTAGCTGCTTTCTCTACTGACCCTGCTGGAACCTGCCACGTGCTGGGGGAAAACCACAGAGGACAGCAGTTTCCCATGCCACCTTCCTTCACATCCCATCCCTGCATGATTGCTGTCATCTGGCACCTGCCTTCCCCCTAATTTGTCCCCAAACACATCACCAGAGGCCACACTAGTGCTGAGCTCTGATGGTGCTTGTGAGCCGGTTGGAGAGTCCTGAGAAGCCATGGAACCATTTCACCCCCCCAGCCCTCTCCTTGTCGCCCATGTCCTCCAAGAAGGGGACAAGGGTCTGGCCATCCAACAACAGGGGCCCAGGGAGAAGGTCCATGGGAAGAGGTGCTGGGAGGTGCTTTGCCTGGGGGAGGCTTTGGGGGACGCCTGGGGGGAAGGGAGCTGATGAGGGTGCCGGGCTGCTCTGACTGCTCCAGTCACTGCACCTCTTCAGCGCAGGGGGTTGCTCATTAAGTCCCTCTTTCCTCTCCTAAGCGCCTTAGGGAGCAGGGGCGAGAGACGCCGGCACTATTTACAGCAGCTGTAATCCCCGCTGCTCACACCACCTGCACCCTCCTGCCCCGAGCCCCAGGGCTGAGCCTCCAAAACGGTGGCTAATACCCAAAATCTGCCTCAAACCCCTTTGGTTCCCAGCATCGCCTCTCTTTCGGGGCACAGATCCCATCTGGGGCTGGTTTGGGGCTCAAAACCCCTTTGCAGAAGGGATTGGAGGGCCATGAGCACTGCATCCCCCTCCCAGTCACAGCACTCTGCCAGGGAGGGACGGACAGACATACAGAGAGGTGCATGGATGAGCATTGGAGCAGCTGCCAGGCCTCCCCGCTCTGCTCTGAGACCTGCAGAGCTGGGACCAACCCCACGGCACAGCCACAAGAAAGTCACCAAGGAGGAGGAGGAGCTGGGAGAGGCTGGGGATTTCTTTCCTTTCTAATCCCCCTGCAACTTTAGTAAGAGGGAAACTGAGGCAGGGAGAGAGCGGGGAAGGGGCAGAGCACTCCTGGTCCCGCAGCGCAGGAGCAGAGCCCTTTGCAGGGAAGCCAATGAGCTTTAAAGGCTGATGAAGCTCCACGCCTGGAGGTAACCTCCAAGACATGAGCTTTAGGTGTTTTATCGGGGTGCGTTTGGTGCTGGGGTGGCTGGTTTCCCTTACCCAGGCTGCGCCCACAAAGCCAGGGATGTCATTTGGGCCATCCAGGCTTCATCCCTGGGGATGGAGGGGGCTGGGGAGAAGAGATGTGAAATGGGGCAGCAGAAGGTGTGATGGGGCAGGGTGCCTGGGACACGCATATTCCACCTCCTGTCCCTGCTCCGGTGGCCAGCGCTGTTCCCCCGCTCAGCCCCAGTCCCGGTCACCCCCGGGACCACAGCCATCCATGGAAGACACAGTGCTGCAGCTGCTTCACTCCCATTTGGGGACATCCCCCTCTGGTCCTGCTCCCCATCCTTCCCCACTGGTGTCCCCAATGGGGACGTATCCCGAGAGAGGGGACATCCCTCTGGGAGGTGGCCGTGCAGCGCGGGGCCATCAGCCCTGGCCAGGCAGCGTCCCTGCCCTCCCCCGCAGCCCCCACTGCCCTCCCGGCTGCCCCCGATTTCTCCCTTCAGCAGCTCAGCTTGTACTTCTCTCCAGCCAAAAGTCCTCCCAACTCTGCCCCTGCCAGGGGGAACCCAACGCGTCTTTTAACCTTTTACTGTTTCTGTTCTACTGCCCACGGCAGATACAATTTTCTCCAGTCCCCAGGAGCAGGGGGTCTCGCCGGAGAGGGCAGCACGGGAAATCCTGCCTGAAGCTGTTCAGACCCTGCCTGCACTGCTTTCCCCTTGCTGCAGGTCTGGCCCCTGTCTCCCACAGCGGCACATTTGCTGTAATTTTCCCTTTAAACACCCCACAGGAGAAAAAAAAACAAATAAATGGCGGGGGGGAGGGGGTTCTTCTAGGTCAGGCTGCGCTAAGACGGTGAAAGCAGATTAATTTCTCAGAAGAGCAATTCAGATTTTTCTTCCCCTCCCCGCCGGGGACCGAGGCAGGGCTGGCGGGCAGGACGCAGCAGCAGGAGCACACGCGTCTCCGGGACACACGAGGCTTTTGGCATCACCCCTGGGGTGGCACTGAGCGGGGACGACCCCAGGTCCCAGCCCTGTGTGGGAAGTGGGGGGACTCTCGCCAGGCAGTGGGTCACGCAAGTGGAAAGGAGAAGGTGGCACGTCGGGGACCCTGATGGGTCAGGGTGGGTGCCCACCACCCAGGGAGGAGGAAGGGGAGAGCTGTGCCACCACTCCCTCCTGGCACCCAGCGTCCCCGAGCCCAAGCCTGTCCTTGTCACCCACCCATGCCCACACGCCCACGAGATCCAGAGCAGTCACGCTTGTTTTTCATTCCCGAGGAACACCGGGAAGCTCTAAAGCCGGAGGATTAGTCTCCAAAGCGAAGGCCTGGCCCGCCGCCAGCCCTGGCAGGGAACAGCCCTGGGAGGCGTTTCCCAAAGGCTGGGCCTGCTCCTGGCTCGCGCTCCAGCTTTGTCCCCGTGTTCACCAGCCTCCCGGTCACTCAGCCGCTGACACAAAGAGCAGACTCAGGGGGAAAATCAGGGGGGTCCCACAGGTGGGGAGGAGGCAGGAGGTGACCATGAGACTCCCACTTGGTACCTCAGCCGCCATGGGCGGTCAGAGCATCCCCTGCCTGGTGTGGCTTCTCCAGTGTGTGGTAGAGGTTGAACGCACGGTACAGGCGTGACCTTTCCTGAGAAGACGGGCACTGGTGGACATCTGTCCCTTCTCCTTGGCTGCCTCTTTGCACAAAACCTGTAGGAGGTTCCTGCCTTGGAGACCTGTAACCCTGGGCCAGTGGGAAGGAAAAGCTGGAAACCAGCTGGAAACCCAGGACACAAGACCCCTCCGCTGGGTTAGTTTAACCCTGCAGTGAGGGTCCCGGGCAGGGCGTGGGGAGCAGGATGGGTGAGAGGGTGCTGGGCGGAGGAGAGCAGGGTGCCAGGGCCAGGCTGGGTCCCAGGTCCCCCAGGACCAGGACTGAATGCTGGTTTTGGCATCAGGAGGCTCTCCCTGGGGATCACCACTTTGCACTGACCGGCACCAACACTTCAGCCTTGCCCAGGAAAACCATTTCTGCTGCCAAAACACTTCGGGGCTGAGAGCAGAGCTTGGGGGCATGGCCAGCCCTTCCTGCCCCATGTGTCTGTCTGTCCTGCCCCACGCTGCCTGCAAGGGGTCAGGCAGGGCAAGCCCAGGGCTCTGCTCACAGCGCTGCTCCCCGGCAAGGCTCACGGAGGACCGCAGGGTGCACGGGCTGCTGCTCCCCCCGGGGCTGGGGTGGCCCAGAGACCACTGCCCACTTCCACTGGTGTCACCGGGTCACTTCATCGCACCACTCTCGCTAAAAACCTTCTCTTGAGGGGTTTCATTTTCAGGCAGGTCGCTCTGCAAGGCAGCCCGTGCTTAGCTCAGGGGAATCGGTAGGCAGGATGCCGTCAGCCCCGGGTGAGACTTGCTTCATCTGGACATTTTTTTATCTTTTCATCTCCAGAGGCAGGACCATGGTGGGTAGGTTTGAGACAAGCTGGCGCTTGTGCACAGCCCAAAGGGTGCCTTTTAGAGCAGCCCCAAGCAGCCCTAACACACAGAGTTCTCCTCCCAGCATCTGATCCCTCAGCGATGGTACAAGGGACAAGAAGCAGCACCCCCACACACAGCCCCGAGGAGGGTGGGGGTACGAGGAGCTGACCCCGCAGGCTGTGCTTGCACCCGCAGATCACCTGCACCCGCTTCCCGGGGCACCCCATGGCGATGCACCCCGTGCCAGCAAGCCCAGGGGGTTGCGTGGGGCCACAGGGCTGCCAGCCCAAGGGCCACAGTGGTTGGCAGATGCCACCCCACCTCCAACCGTGGGGACCAGGCTCTTCCCTCCAGGGAAAAGGTTATTTTCATGCTGCCTCCTTGCAGGAACTAACATAAATTGCTTAAATGGCTGCAGCACGCTGGGGACCAGCCCTTTCTGAGCCGAGCTGCGCACAGGGAGGGGAAAGCCCAGGGGACGTTTTAATAACTAGCAAGGGGAGCTGTTAAAGTGTTTTACTGCCTCGTTAAGATAGTCTAATCTCTATGTATATCTTAAAAAAAAAAAAAAATTGGCTTGCTGGTGTTTTCATTGTAACAGAGGTGGGTGTTTTCTGGCACCGGCTGGGATCCTGCCTGCTTATCGGTTGTTTTTCTTACCTGATACTGGTGCTGAGCAGCCCAAGAACAGCCCAAGGGCAGCTGCAGGCAGGGCCAGGCAGACCGCTCCTCCCCCGGGCAGTGGCAAGGAGAGAGGCTGCAGATCTGCACTGCGGGCTGTTTCCCACCCATGGGTGCTCTGCACCCCATTGCTGCACCCACCTTTCAGCAAGACGGAGGTCCCCGGGGTGTTTCTCCAGGGTGGGTTTGGGACACGTGTGCCCGGGCAAAGCCCGGAGGTGGGTGACCCCTTGTTCGCGCAGCCCGGAGACAGGGCAGGGGATTGCAGGAAAACTGTGAGAAGGTCTCATCCAGCCCTCCAGCTCCAAGGGATGGGGTTTGGGGGACTACCCAGATTTTGGGGCTATGGGCAACTTAGACTCCTGTAAACTGAGCTGAAGAGTCTATGCCCAGAGGAGCCCCAGCAAAGGCTGACCAGGTCCCCTGTGGCAATACAGAGCCATCCAACTGCCAGGTCCAGGGTTTGGAAGAGGAATGGGCTCTGCATTTTGTTTCTAAGGATTTTTTCTTTTTCTTTTTTTTTTTCCCCTCAGCCCAGCAGAAAATGGGGAAATCCTGCCGAACCCTGCTGGCTCCAGCATCCACCTCTCCATCTGCAAAAGCTCATGGTTTCAAAGCCAGGAGCCGGAACGGATGCTGAGGCTGGGATGGCAGGGCTGGATAAGCCGCTTGCGTTTGCTTTGGAAAGGCTGATGTTTGCACGAGCATCAGCTCCAGTGGTTTTAAAGGGACCCACCCAGGAGCAAATCCCAACAGCCTGAAATCAGAGCTGTGGCTGGAGAAGTCTCTGCCCTACACCCAGACCCACCCTGCATGTCCTGGGTGGAGGAGACAGAATAAGGGAAGCAAACAGAGACCCCAACACGGCTAACAGGGCTGGCAAACACATCCTAGCAAGACTTTCCCCGGAAATTTGGGGCAGGAAGGGCGAAGTTGCCATCTGTAGCTGGAGATGCAGTTCTGTCGAGCTCAATATGCCCCATCTCCCAGAGATCCAGTCTCACCAGCATCCTTGCTCCTGGCAGATGTGCTCTGGTACTCAGCTGCTTCAGGAAGCATGATTTTAGGTGTCACCACCTTGATGTGAGAAGGGACAGACCCCCGGACACGTGGTGTGTGCCTGTTTCAGGACTAGGGGCTAAACCTGCCCTGTCTGCAGAGCTGCCAGCGTCTCCAGGGCATTTCAGATCAGAGCCTGTCCCCTTCCCCTAGAAACCCCTGTAAGCTCAGCAAAGCACCACCAGCACGGCCTGGGAGAAACGCTACCATTTATTAAGCCAGCTATTTTTTGTCAAGAATGATTTTAACAGCGCTGGAGGACTTACCCCGTCTCCCCACGGGACCCTCAGCTGATTCATCGCATGCAGGGTTAGAAGGAAAGCGGGGCACAGCCAGCCTTGGGGGACATGGTGGCTCAGCAGCGGTGGCGGAGCTACGCAGGGAGCCACGAGCTGCTCAGGGGCAACAGCAAGCCAAGCACGGCTGCTCCGCAGGAGGCAGGTGGGATGCTTGTGTAGGGCAACCCGGTCCTGGTTTGCTGGGATTCCCTCAAGTCCTTGGTAGGTGCCATCTTTGGGAATTTTGGACGTTGTCCTGCTTTCCATGTTCATCCAGGGAAGCCCTGAGGATCTGCAGGGGGGAGGGTGCTCGAGGATCTCGGCACGGAGGGCAGTTTCGACTGTAGGTGCTGCTTCAGAGATACAAAGCTGAACTACTTGTGCACCTGACCACCTTCCTAACCACAGCCAGCTCACATCTCGCATCTAGAAAGAGTCACAGCCAGGTCTTCCCTCTCTCTTGGCTTCCCATTGACCTCAGGAGATGTTGTCCCCACTCCCACCACCCCAGCAAGGAAAGAGGCAGGCTGCAACCCACGCAGGCAGGGGCAGGACAGCACCACGGCGAGAGCAAAGCCATCACAGCACTCAGCCAGGGACAGACGTGCCTGCAGGCTGTGAAGCCAGGACCCGCCAGGCTTGTCCACGTGCGTGGAAGAGCCCCTCTCCTTGAAGCCACGGGATGCCCAGGTCCTTCCCTGCACCGTCCGGTGCAGGCAGCAGGTCCTGCCCAAGCTCACGCACAGCTCCAGCTGCAAGCCATGCTCTGCAAGCCAGCGAGGGGCAAGGGGTGCGCTGGGACGCATGGTGGGTGGACAGTAAAAGGCACAGGCAGAAGCCAAGGCTAAAAGGACAGAGAAGATGTCTCCAGGGCAGCGTTGCTGCAAACCCACCCTGGCAAAGGAGCCTCATGTTTCTGGCTGCTGGTAGGGAGCAGAGAACTGGCACCATTCATCACACGGATGGAGAATCCCAGCCATCATCCCCATCGTGCTGCGTCAGGGGAAAGCACGAGTCTTTCTGAGCCTCAGCCCCACAGGTCTGCCAGGCCGCCCGTACGCTGCCACGTCCTGGGGTTTCTGCAGGACCTGGTCGCAAGGTGGGAGACAGTCCAGAAACAAACTGGGAGAACTGGATCTCCATCTCCCACCTCGTGCTTTGCCGTTCTCGTGTAGTCACATGGGAGACAGAAGTCTGCACCGTCATCCTTCCTCCGCAGGGCACAAAGGCTCCCCAGCCCAACAGGAGGAACTACAGTGACCACCCTGTTCACGCTTCAGATTAGCTTCACAGAGACGTTTAAACCAGACAGGGCTTCACCCGCTGGGAGAGGGGTTTTAGCATCCACCATATGCCACGGCCAAACTCCAGGTGCCCCAGGTCAACTCTACCCTGGATAGACACTGACCTTGAAGATGATGATGGAAATGAGCACATCCAACAGGGATGCCCCGCTGATGGCCCTGCCCTGCACCTTGCATGCTGGTGCCACCGAGCTGTGGATGCATGGGAGCATCTCCTGTCCTATCTGCATAGCAAGTTTGGGGGAAAGGTCCCCAGTTTTTGCAGACAGGAGGCTGAGGATTAGAGGGGAGAGATCCCAGGAGTCCCACTGTCCCAGGTTTCCCCACCAACCCTTCCCCACCGCCAACATCAAGGACAACAGAGGAGTGACCAGCCACCTGCAAGCACCACCCCAGAGCACAGGATTAAATTTACGGGGACCCATCTTGTCCCGCCTCTCCCAGAAATGTGCCGCAGAGTGGGCACCCCCTCCCTTAGGGCTGCATCACCGAACACTGACGGGGGGTCAGAGGAACAGTGCAACACCACCAAGCCAGCCTGTCCCCCCCTCCCCAGCCACCCCAACTCTCCCAAGCGGAGACAAGTGAAGCAGAGCGGGCAGCTGGGAGAGCTGGACTGGGAAGGTGAAGCCATGGGCTACAAGAACGTCACATCGTCCTGAGACTGGAGCCAGCGCCAGTGGGCATCGTACTCCAGGTGCAGTTTGCTGTTGAGTTTGCAGTTCTCGAAGTCAGCCTCGGCTTTCCGAGCCTTCCCACCCGGGTTCCCCTTCCCCAGCCTCTCCCCAGCCCCCGATGGTGATTTGGTGTCTCTGCCTGGTTCCAGAGAAAGCGGCTGCTGGCCCAAATACCCGTTGGCCACCTGGGGCTCCTTAGTAAACCGGTGATCCTGGGGCAGCCCCGGCGGGGAGAGGTCCACGTGGGGCCACTCGTGCTCCGCTTTGCCCTTCTCTTGCTTTGCAAGACCCCTCTCGGGATCGATCCTGACCCAATCCTGCTCCGCCCTGACCAGGGCTCTGCCCGGCGTGGATGTGGCAGCAGTTTCGACGGCGTTTTGGGAATACTCATCCATGTCATCGGCCAATGTGTCCAGGTAGCTCCCGACGGAGATGCTGTCCAGCCTGTCGTTGGGGTCCTGCAGGCTGTCCCAGCTGCCCCGCCGTGAGGCCGCCTGGCTCTCCACCAGGCTGTACTGGCTGCTGGCCAGGCTGCTGCAGCGGCTGGTCAGCGTGCTCCTCTCCTCCAGCAGCCACTTCACCGCCTCGATGCCCTCGTTCACCACCACCAGCTGCTGCAGGATCTTCACATCGACTGCTCGCAGATAAGCCTGGCAGAGAGACAGAGAGCACGGGGTTTTTTGGGGGGACCAAGGTCACCCCGGTGACTGATGGACCTGAGTCCCAGCACACCCCGGCGGAGGTGTCACTGCGGTGGCCGCAGGTCTCCCGAGCTGCTTGATGAACAGCACGGCATGGGGGAGCACCCTGCGGGGAACCATCTCAGGGCACCCTGCCCAAGACCTGGGGACATGACCATCGGGGACCAGCGACTTACGGCACCCATCGGGCACCAGCCCCCTTGGGGAAACAAATCCAGGGCACTTATGTCACTGCCTCCTACGGGGACAGGGGTAAGCGAGGAACTGGAGGCACTGGGTGCAGATCTGAGCCCAGAGCATCCCCCAAGCCCTGGGAGGCAGCTGGCAGGGGAGGAGGAACCAAGCAGGAATGCGCCGGGACATCGCTCAGATCTGTCTGGACCATCAGCACCTTCCCGGATTGTTTGGGCCAGGCCCCTTCATGCATTTACCTTCCTCCTTCTAGGGTTTGATCCAAGCCCAGTGATAATGCGACACAGCAGGATTTGGAGCCTGAGTCCCAAATCGCACTGAAAATGGGGGAAGTACAGTGGGGAGGACAGGCATTGCTGATCACACCACTCGCCTCACCGACTCCTGCCCCTCCGAGCCAGGGGAAGAAGCTCTTTGCAAAACTTCGGTTGCTGCAGAAACATCTGTTTTCCTAACGGAAAGCCCCGCATGCCAAGACATTCCTGTCTGTGTGATACTGGCCGCCAAAAGCCACTGGATTTCCCCTGCACAGGACGCAAATATTTTGCCAGGAAAGGGAATAAGTCGGCAGCAGGAGGAAAGGGAGAGAAAGCCATTGCGGGACAGGTACAGGCAGCCTGGGAGGTGCGGGTGCCCATGGACTTGTCCAAAAATACACCCCGTCCCCAGCACCAGCAAGCTGTGATGGAAATCCACATGGTCCCCTGGGATCATTTCTAAGCACAGCGCCTGGTCCCCAGCATCCGGTGCCCTCAGCGTCACCCACCCGCCCACGGGTGACCCGCCGGTCTCTTGGGACTCCCATCTCCGGTCCCACAGCAAGCACAGCAACAAAAGCATTTGAGGAAGGAGCCTGGGAAAACTCCAGCCAGGGTTTCAGCACGTGACACCTCTCAGTCCAGAGGACACTAAAAAAAACGGGCAAAGATTTGTAGAGACCCGACACCAACCCCCTTCTCCTCCCCACGCCCCTCAAGCTGGATTTAAATAAAAAATAGCAGCGATGTGCCCAGATTGGGGCAGGAGCCAGCTTCGAAGTGCAGAAACTTCCTTTCTAGGCAAGTTATTTCAAAAACTGCCTACAACGGACTTTTCTGCACGCACTGCTAAAGCATCTGGCCTTGGCAAGGGGAAGATGCGGGAGGAGGAAGGCTGGGAACCCCTGTTGGGGGGGGTTCCCCGTTTCTCTCTGCCTCATGCAACTGTGGCTGTCAGAGATGCCAGGGGAGCCACCCCAAGAGCAGAGGGTGGGGAAGGGCTCCCCGCTTTCCATATCGTTTCCTGGAAAGAGTTGGCCATCAATTTGCTGCTACTTGAGGCCATCCAGACCCGGGGCAGCAGCAGCATCCAGAGGGAAGGAAGGCGACCATGGTCCTGAGTTTGTGGGAGGGAGCGGAGGAGAGACAACCTGGATCCCTGCTCTGGGATGTGACACTGCACTGNTTTCTCCGCTGAGCATTGGGTTTGCTGGTCTCTGCTGGAGGGTGGGATTTCAGTTCCTGTTCATGGGCACGGAGACACGGGGTTTTGGGCACCCAAGTGCCATTCCTGGGCTGCTGACCTGGGTGCGATGTGTCCCCCCCTTTTTCACCGGACGGTGAGAAGAGCCAGGGCANCTAAAGCATCTGGCCTTGGCAAGGGGAAGATGCGGGAGGAGGAAGGCTGGGAACCCCTGTTGGGGGGGGTTCCCCGTTTCTCTCTGCCTCATGCAACTGTGGCTGTCAGAGATGCCAGGGGAGCCACCCCAAGAGCAGAGGGTGGGGAAGGGCTCCCCGCTTTCCATATCGTTTCCTGGAAAGAGTTGGCCATCAATTTGCTGCTACTTGAGGCCATCCAGACCCGGGGCAGCAGCAGCATCCAGAGGGAAGGAAGGCGACCATGGTCCTGAGTTTGTGGGAGGGAGCGGAGGAGAGACAACCTGGATCCCTGCTCTGGGATGTGACACTGCACTGCTCCGTGCCTCAGTTTCCCCACGTGCATCCCACAACACCATCCTCCCCCACATCCAGAAATGTCCCCCCATCTTTCAAAGGGGCCTGTCACACTCCTCCCCATGCTGTCTAGGGACAGGCAGAGGGGGACAGCATCCCCCCAGGGGGATACAGTCCTGCTCCCCTCCCCAGCATACAAGAAACCTGCAGGCACCTTCTCCCTCCAAGCNGCCAAAGCCCGGCCTTGCAGACCACGGGCTGACCCTGCCTGCGCCTGGGCAGGACAAACACCACCGCTGCTTCCTCCTGCTCTGAGCAACCCGGGGCCGCAGACCTTTCTCCTCCGGTCAGAGTGCAGCCCGGAAGCCGGCACGGAGGGAAGATGAAAGCGGAGGGAGGATGAAAGCTTTAGCACCGATGGCGAATGCCACTTTGGCCAAAGCGTGGGTGCAGAGGGCTTCGGGCTGGGTGGGTCCCCAGCCCCCCGGGTGGCAGGCAGGGACGCGGGCGTATTTAGCCTGTTTCCCTATGGAAACGATGCTCATTCCCACCCGCTCGCTCGGCGTGTATGTGCGTGGGAAGAGTCCCTTCCCCCAGCAGAACTTGAACCCATTGCCCAATCTCGCCACGTTTCCCGGAGGCGCAGGCATCGCCGGTATTTGCTCCCTCTACGGAAAGAGAGAGGCGAGAAAGCTGCCACCGGCACTCCCACGCTCCCCGGGGAAAGCTGCCACCGGAGCCCAACCCTTCGCTAGCCGCTGGAGAGGCCCCAGCGGGAAGCGAACCCCGGGAAAGCTCCCGGCGATGCTTGTG
>VXBL01006987.1:27848-45605 GCA_013400195.1 Aramus guarauna | reverse complement strand
GTGTAGACGTGGCACTTTGGGACATAGCTTAGTAGACATGGTGGTGGTGGGTCGATGGTTGGACTTGATGATCTTAGAGGTCTTTTCCAGCCTTAAAGATTCTATGAGCTCCTTGCTGTGGAGTCTTCAGCACAGCATCATTTGGAGCCTTGCTTGCCCCCAGGAGGACACCCGCATATGGGAGATCCCACAGGTGTGCTCTTGGTGTCCCAGAGAGCTGACACTGCTGGAGGGTGGGGAGAATGTATCCAGACCCACACATTTGATGAGGTTTGTACCTTCCTGTTGCAGGAGCCAATGGATGTCGTGGAGCTGTTTGGCCTCTCAGGAATCCAGCACACTCCTATCAGCATTAAAAATGCCAGAGTTTCCCAGGTGAGAGACCCTTCCCAAATCCTGGGGGAGTTATTTCCTGGGACAGCAATCAGGGGAGGCAAGCTTAGCCCCACATCTGTGCCAGGCTACCCCTCCCCGTGGTCAATGCTAACACAGGCAATGATCTGTCTTTTCTTGTAGCACTACAAAGCCAGTCTGACTGCAACCTTCAACCTGTTCCCGGTGAGTGATGCCTCTGCCAGGGCTGCGTGTAACTGCTCACCCATGGGAGCAAGACAGTGCAGGGTTTCCCTGGGAGAGTGGTATCTGTGACCCTCATCTCACAGGAGCTGGAATCAGTCCTGTGGAGTAGGGAACAGCACAGGCAGGGGACCCTGCTTGGTGTCTCTGCTCTGTCCTGTTCTCCATCTTTCTGACCTCTCTCCTTGCCCTGCAGGATGCTAAATTCGCTGTGGTTCTGGAGGAAGACCTTGACATTTCCGTTGACTTCTTCAGGTAAAGCTGTGTGTCCCTGAGCTCCTGTTTGGGTGGGGCGTTTCCTGGGAGGTCTGTGGCTGCTCAGGAGAGGCCAGATCCCTGCCATGCTGTAGCTCATCTATCTGAGGCTGAGCAGTGACCAGGCAAAAGCCATAACCAAGCTCTGCCTGCAGAGAGGTCAAGTCTTGAACCCACTGTCTGTCACTCAGTGCAGGGTGCCTTCAGGGTCTGGGATATCTTCCTGGTTTGCTTTTGGGGGCTGCTGATCCATTCTGTACACACATGGTTGGGGCTGCCCTTTAGCAAGAGGACAGGGACAGTGTCTAATGGGGTTTCTTTTTCTTCTTGAGAAAAAGAAGACAATATTGTCCCCCCTCCATGGTGAGATGCTTGTTTGGGTGTTCCTCCACTGATCTCACACCAACATCAACCATCTCAGCCCAAGAGATGAGTTAAACAGTCCCAACAGTTGTGGGTGACTCATCCCTTGGTGGAGAATTTGCCTTGGTTTGCCTGGGGGAAGGATGTTTGACCAGGGACCGGGCAACTCTTTCCTCAGCTTTCTGAGCCAGTCAATACACCTTCTGGAGGAGGACGAGAGCCTGTACTGCATCTCAGCTTGGAACGACCAGGTGGGTCAGGGAGGATGGTGGAGCAGGGACACCTCTGCCTTGTGGTGTTCCCAGGTTTGGCTGGGGTCTGAGCTTTATCTGTAAAGCAGGGTGTCATCCCCACCATCATCCTGGGTGGGTCTGTCTCCCCAGCCCTGGACTGTTCAAAAGTACCACTGCAAGTCACCATCCTGTCCCTGCTGTGTGCTTCCCAGTGGCTGTCCCCCACTCCCTGTGCTGGAGGTCTCCATGGAACAGGATGCCTCCTATTCTAGCAGAGTAGGGGTGCATTCAGGATGCTGAATGCTCCCCATAACATCACAGGGCTATGAGCACACAGCTGAGGACCCCTCACTCCTGTACCGCGTGGAGACCATGCCAGGCCTGGGCTGGGTACTCCGGAAGAGCCTGTACAAGGATGAGCTGGAGCCAAAATGGCCAACTCCTGAGAAGGTGAGTACTCTAGAGGGACCCCGTCTTCTGCACCCCCATCTCTGCCCATCAGCAGTCCCTATCATCACCCAGTCCCTGTGGGTACAGCTCTTGGTGGGGCCCTGGCTCTTCCTGAGCTTGTGCTGGGAAGGATGCCCAAGCAGAATGGATTTGGGACAGACAGTAACTTGAGGGCCATGTAACCAGCCACAGAGCTGGCTGGAACAGTCCAGGCAGGCTGGGACCAAAGGGGCTAGAGCTGATGCAGGCAGCCAGAAAGATCCCTGGATGGCCACGCTACCAAATCATGTCCCCAAACTTGAGTGGCAGTTTCCCCTCCCCAGCTCTGGGACTGGGACATGTGGATGCGGATGCCAGAGCAGCGGAAGGGCCGGGAATGCATCATCCCCGACATCTCGCGCTCTTACCACTTCGGTATCGTGGGGCTCAACATGAATGGCTACTTTCACGTGAGTGACCTCCCTCAGCCCCCAAGCCCCGTCCTGGTGCTAAGCTCTGACTCGGCCACCTTTCCAGGTAGCAGGGATACTTGAGCTGACCTCCGAGTACTGCTGACTCCTGACTGAACCCTGTTTTCCTCCTCTCTCTTCCTCCCAGGAAGCCTATTTCAAGAAGCACAAGTTCAATACAGTTCCAAATGTCCAGCTTAAAAACGTGGAGAGGTGAGTGCTGGTCAGGATGAGATCTGGATGAAACAGTTGCTTGACCTGACCCTTGTCCCCTTGTGCTGTGGATATCTCCCTTCTCTCTGGAGCCGCAGCCATAACCTCCAGCCCCAGCACACCGGCCTCCGCTGGGGAATCTTTGCAATGTTTTTTGTGAGGTTGGGTTCAGCTGCCCTGTGCTCCTGGTGGACGTGTTGAAGGGTCACGTTTTTGCTGCCACATCCTCCAGGATATGTGACAGTCCTTCTTCTCCATCCATTGGCTCCAACCGGCCTTTTTTGTTACACTGGACAGTCTTAAATTTGGGTCATCTTGGGATGATCCCTGCTCATCAAACTGACTACCCTGATCTCTTGTTCTCACTTCCTTCAACAGCTTGAGGAAGGATGCTTATGAGACCGAAATTCATCGGCTCCTGGGGTAAGTGCCTGTAGGGAGACTGGGAGACCATGGGGCACAGTGAATGAACCAGCCAGGACAGAAGAAAGGGTGGAGGTGGCCCTGGCAGCCCCAGCCACCGCTTGCCTGTCTGAAGTACCCTGGAGTGGGAACAGGGGAGAAGGTGGGGTCCTTCTCACTCCCTGTTGTGCTCCCACAGTGAGGCTGAGGTCTTGGATCACAGTAAGAACCCCTGTGAGGACTCCTTTGTGCCTGACACTGAGGGCAGGGTCTACGTCATGTTCATCAGGATGGAGCAGGAAGCAGATTTCACCACCTGGACTCAGCTTGCCAAGGTAAGGCTCCTGACATGGCCTGTCCTCATGCCTGCACTGATCTCAGCATTCCTGGGAGACATCTGGCTGTTTTTCTTGGGTTTGTCCATAGCCTGGGACACAGCTCAGCAAATGGGTTCTTGCTGCCCTTGGGTGGTTTTTAAGCTTTTGGTGTTTACAGAAGGCACTGGGTCATCCAGGGCAGATGCTTGGCTCAGTGGGTCTTAGGACCTCCCTGTGTGGGAGCCCAGGGCCTGAGCTTCTCTGAATGATTTCATCGCTTGCCCGGAGCGATGAAACCCCCTGTCCTGAGGCAGGAATGGGAGCGTGTTCCCCCTCTTCTCTCACTGATGAGTGGAGGGGTGCTGTCCTGCGCTGTCCTGATCAAGGTGCCATCCTCTCTCTGCTGTGTCTCAGGGAGGGCAGGGGTGGTGGCTCTTCCCTTGCCAGGGGACATCAGGCGCTGGTGTCTGTCCCTAGGCTCTGATGCCTCTTCTTCTCTCCCCACCACTCTAGTGCCTCCACATCTGGGACCTGGACGTCCGCGGGAACCACAAGGGGCTGTGGCGGCTCTTCCGCAAGAAGAACCACTTCCTCGTGGTGGGGGTCCCTGCCTCCCCCTACTCGTGAGTATCAGGGCACAGCAACCTGGGTAATCCCCCCCCGCCCCCATCCTCACAGCACTGTCATCTGCTGCTGTCCCAGCCCAATCCTGGGGTGTACCACCCTTCTGAATCATTGTGGTGGGAGGAGGCACAGGATACATGCCCAGGGCTGGCTGGAGGATGCCCCAGTGGGAAGGAGATCACACCGGAGAGGCTGGCAGGGCTGTTGGGAGTTGGAGTCTTGAGGGAGATCACCCCCTGTGCCTGCTCCCATCCAGCTTCCTCACCTGCAGGTCCAAGAAGCCCTCCTTGGTGACACCGATCTACATGGAGCCCCCTGCCAAGGAGGAGGGGGCAGTGGCAGTGCCAGCGGTTGCTGCAGCAGAGCAGACATGAGACTGGCAGCTGGGAAGTGAGGGGGACCGGGAGAAGACAGACACCTCCACGGTGCAGAGACAGAGTTGGCAGCAGCTCTCAGAGGCTGATGACACGGACTTCCATTTCAGGCTGCAAAATGAGACCTCGGGCTCCCTCCAGCCCCCTGTTGTCCCTCGCATGGGACAGTGTCCTTCCCTGTAGATATGCCACTCCCATCCCAGGAACTTTTTTTTTTTAACACAGGCTCTTTACTAACGCTGCTCCCCTTGCCCTGTGGCTGGGCAAGGCTGGAGGAAGGAGATGCTCAGTTGGGGGCTAGAGGCGGCCTCGAGAAATGCCCCTGCTTCCCTTTTTGGCCCCTGAGTCGTGAGAAGGCAGCATGCTCGTGTGCAAGTGCTGCAGCCTAGCAGCTGGGTGTTATTTATTAACTCTTGCCTGGCTGGCTCTGTGCCCGGTGGTGAAGAGGGGATCTTCCGCCATCTCTTCTGTCTCCTGCACAATGGATGCACCTTGAAGACTGTATGTTGGGTTGGACGTCTCCCTGCACACTGGCTTCACTTCTTTGGCTGCAACGACTGGTACAGCCCAGCTTTGCAGGCAAAAGGGAATACTGAAGAGGAGATGAACTTAGTGTGGACACGTAGGGGACACCCTCTACCCAGCACGAGGGTGGTTAGGTGCTCCTTTCCTCTGTCTAGGAGCTGGAGATGACTATAGATGGTAGTGGACCAGGCAGTGTGCTGCGGCTTCGACCATCCTCACTCACCTTCTCTGTGGGGAGCAGCCCTGCCCCCCGAGTCATGGGAGAAGGGGTGAAAGTGCCTTGCAGAGCGAGACGGGAGCAGCCAGCGGGCATCCCCCCCGGCTGCAGGGGCAGGATGGACCCAGGTCCTCTGGAGCGAGAGGTGCTGCGCTCTGGCGTGGTCCTTGTCTGTGGTACTGTACCCTGCCTCTCCCCCCTCCCTGGCCAGGTATCCCCAGCTCTTGCTGAAGGCAGAGGCAGTTTGTTCTCCTCAGTCCCCACCCTTACTGTGGTACTTTACGAGCAGGGAGGCTGTGAGCTGAGCCTGGCTCTCCTGCTGTGGTACACCCCTCATGGAGAGGGAGGGGGTCCCTATATCCCCTCCTGTGCCTTAGGAAGGACCCCAGGGCCCCCTCTTACCCCCAGCCACTTGGTACTAATGTCATCCGCCCCTCCAGGGGCAGTCCCGGTCCCCCTGCTCAGTATACCTCCATGTCTTATCCATGCAGCAAGAGATCCATTCTCTGCCCAGGTCCCCCAGTCTCAGGCAGGGATGCTACGCTCTGGCTTGCCCTTGGGAAGAGGATTTGCTGCTCAGCCCTTTCCCTGTGGTTGCAGGGGCTCTTCCCCTTCATTTTTGTCACTGTGAACTGAGCGTCGGTGTCTACACTACACTAACTTATTTATTTATTGCTTGTGGGAAGGGGAGGATAGCAGGAAAGCAGCGTGGAGAGCTGGCAACCCCCAGACTGCATGGGGGCCAGTCGTGGGATGTTTGTCCATCCTGGCTCCATCCCGTTCCCCTCCTTTCTCCCTTACCCAGCGTAGGAATAGTTGTGAACCTGGGAAATCTGCTCCTCTGTGGCCAAAACAAGCCCTGTGTGGACACAGCGCAGCTCTAGCGTGACCCCTGGGACTCGGACCTTCGTGGTCCCTTGCATGCCTGTCCCAGGAGCAGGGCTGGGATGGATGCAGGAGGNACTCTGCTCAGGCAGCCGGTGGGCAGGCAGCCTCTCTGCCGGCCTGGGGGGGGTGAAGTGGGTCCTTTCAGCATGATGGGAAAGGGACTTGGCTCCTTCCCAGGGAAAGCAGATCACTCCCCATACTCTGCTTTGGAAAAAGCTTCCACAGCTCTCCACCATGATGCCCTTTCCCTGGCATCTCTGTTCCCAAGGCACCATTTCCCTTCTCCCTGAAACAAAATGCACCCCCTTTCCCTTCTTCTCTGGTGGGGCTCAGGCTTGGCTTCCTCCTGGGGCTGGGCAAGGTGGTCCTAGGGACAGGGAATGGCTAAAGGCGAGTTCCCCTCTCTGCTGCCCGCGCTGCAGCGACCAGGGGGCCATGGCTCCCTGCTCTCAGCAACAGCAGCACTTGAACGCCGGTGGGCTTCAAGCTCCCTCCTCTCCGCACACCGCGATGGGCCCGCTGGATGTTCTCCATCCCTCCCCATTCCGCCAGCAAGGCTCGGGTCTGGCGGCTGTGGTAGGGCTGGGTGCGTGGGCATCCCCAGGGCTTGCCGCTTTCTGAATCGAATTATTTTTTCAAGAGTAAACATTGCAAAGCTGTTGAGCCTTGTGTGTTTCATAGCTGGCATCGTGCGTGGCCCAGGACCACCTGCCTGGAAAGGACAGAGCCCTGTCCTCTGTGGTGTCTCTGCACTCCATATCGCAGGGCTAGCTGAGGGCTAACGGTGGCCCCGGGCCTCTGCCCTGTGGCTGCCATGCCAGCAGAGGTTCTCCATGCCACACAGTGACAGAGTGGCTGGTGCAAGTTTGCGAGCTGTTTCCTCCTTGGCCTTTATCACTTTTTTTACCTTCAGTTCAGCAACCGACGGAAACTCTGACCAGCTGCCCAAGGACTCTCGCTCGGCGTAACTGGCCCCCGTGCTCCCCCCTGGCACCTCCAGCCTCCCGGCAGCCCTGGCTTCTGCTCTTGGAGGTCAGCAGGGGGAAGTGGCTGCTCGTCCTGGGGTGGGGGGCAGCGAGCTGCGTGCCCCGATGCTTGCACCCTGCTGTCCAGCAGTCTGAGCCCCATGGGGCTGGGCTGCGTTTCTGGCCTCTCTGGTGGAGTTGGGTTTCTTTCCTTTGAGGGAAACGTGGTCTTGGAATAAGGACCCTCTGCCCAAAGTCACAGCAGAAGGAGGGGACCGGACCCCCACCATCAACCAGCCACGGCTGGAGCTGAGACAGGACAATTCATGTCGTGCCATGCCAGGGCCAGGCCCACCCCGCTCCTGTCCGGAGCTGTTCAGCCCCTGCCGGGTTGTGGCAGGGGATGGCAAAGCAAAAGCAGGGGCTGCGGGAGGGACCTCTGGCAAAACCACCCCTGCAGCGCAGTGGCCTTCGCTCCTCTCCATNAGGGGATGGCAAAGCAAAAGCAGGCGCTGCGGGACCCCTGCAGCGCAGCGGCCTTCGCTCCTCTCCACGGGGTGGGTGCAGGCAGGGGTGAAGCGAAGCCAAGCGAGGAGCAGGCTTGGTCCTGCCATGAGAAAAAATAGCTGCAGAACCTCTGGCTGTCTTTTGCAGGAGGCCCGAGAGATGTCTCCAAATTTCTGCCCCTATCGGGCAGGGAGCCCTGGGAAGGTGGAAGGTGCACCCATTGCCAGGCCATAGACCACAGGCCCCAAACAAAACTGCAAAAGGAGACTGTTGGCCACCAGCATGGACCAGCCACAACCTTCATCCCATACTGGCTGCCTCCTGCTCCCTGCAGCCAGGCTGGGCTTCTTCCTAGGTGGCTCCCACCCCCTCCCTGGGGCCAGGCACAGCTTTTGAAGGGGGCACCCCCTTGCCAGAGGCTTTGTCCCCAGTCCCAAGAGCTTTGCTTGGTGGTGCAGGAGTGGGCTGTCACCTTCTCATCCACGCCTGCCTCCTGCTGAGGCCAAACCCTGCAGTGCTGAGCCCCTGCCAGGGTGCCGTGGGTGAGGGGACAATCCAGCTGCTGGGACTGATGCCCATGGGCAGAGACCTGCAGGATGATGTCGGCCCAGGTTTGAGACCCACCACATCTTGCCTGCCTTGAGGAGACAGTATTTGCAAGCTGCTATGTTTATAGGAGCATCCCCTCCTGAAATGGAGAGATGATGCTAAAAGCAGGTTAACCCCCTTGAAGGGGAGCACTTGTGCCAGGCTGCTGGAGTACTTTGGCTCCTACCCCCCAGGTGATGGTGATGCCAAGGTTCATTGTCTGAAGGAGCTCAGTCCTGGGGAGCTTCTTGGAGGAGCGACGTCACTCACCGTTGTGCCCTTTCTCAGGGTCCCGCTCACCTGCTGGCACAGCCCAGGGGTGCTGGAGCATCCCCGGGTGTCTGGGAGCCAGGTGGGCAACTGGCCCGTCACCTGCCCTCTGTGGGAAGCCCGACGTGCCAGCTCCCACAGCTCGGCCCCACACGGCACCCCGCACTTTAGCATGTGCTGCCCAATTTGCCGGTTCCCAGGTCTCACCCAGCCCCCCCGCAGCCTGGCCACCTCGGCTTTGTGCAGCCGTACAAAGGAGAACCTGTCCGGGCTGCTCCGTGTCCCAGGAACTGGCTGATAATTAAACAAAAGCAAAACAGCCTTGGCGTGAAACTTGACCTTTCCAGAGCTTGCGGGGGGGAGGGGAATTTTGCATCATTTCTGGTGGTGGTTATTTTTTATGCATTATGCTTGTTTGGTAGGGATATCTCTGCTGGGGGAGCAGGGAGTCCCCATGCTCTGATGATGGACTGGGTTGTGAGAGACAAGGTCCAGGCTGACCTTTCCCAGGGCACATCATTCCCTCTGTGCCCCACAGATGGAGGGAAACACCCTCCAGCCAGCATCCTCCAGGATAACAGACAAGGCCCTCTCGGATGGAGGGATCTCAGCACTGGAGGGATGCCAGTGCCTAGGACGTGCTGACCCCATCCCCATCCCTGCGTGGGAGGGAGGCAGTGATGCTGCGCCCAAGCCACCTGCATCCCAGCTCAGGGCCTTGATCCCAAATTTTCAGCAACCTCTGCTTTATAAAGAGCCCTGCAAAGCCGAGGTGCCCAAACTGTTCCCAGGAAGGGGCTCTGCTTGGCTTCTCCCCTTGGTCCCGGCTGTGGGGGGTCCCTCCCCTGTGCCCAGCCCGTCCTATCCCCTGCTGCACCTCCCAGTGCAGGGCTGCCACCTCCTCTACCCGGACCCAACAAAGCCCAACGGCGAATTAATCTTCAACTGGGTACCCAGTATCGTTGCCGTGATGGTTATTACACTGTGTACTGCCTGGCGTTAATGATTAACGTCCCATGTTGAATGTCAGCTCCTACCGTTTGAACAGCCCTTCCATCGCCTCCTCTGATATCCCGACAAATAACTGGGGTACAGAGCTGCCCAGAAGCACACTTGGGGCTGGGTGGGCACACAGGATGGTTTATCTCTGAGGCAGGGAGGAGGAGGAGAAGGGGAGACAGGGAGGAAGGCTGTGCTTGGCAAAGGGTGCATTGCCTCACTTCTTCCCCCAGGCCAGCCCATGTCCTTTGAGGATGTCCTCTCCTCCCCATCTGATCCGGGAATGTCCTGGCCAGGTTGTTACGGCAGGCGGGGGGATATCCCCTGCAGCGGGCACTCCCTGGGCAACTGATACCAGATGAGTTTGCTTTTGCGTCCCATTCACTCCCTTTATCAGCACAAACATGAAGAGCTGCAATTCCTCCTCCCGCTCATAATGACCCTATCCGTCACCAAAGATAATTCCCAGGAGGGAGGGGGCAGCTCCTTTCCTAAAGCTCTGAGCGCTGCCTGCTCCCTGCCAGCACACATCCCTCTGCCATGCAGGGTTTTGCCTGTTGTACCCCAGGGCTGGTGGTGAACGTGCCCTGCAAATCTCCTGACACCCGTTGTGGTGGGGCAACACATGAGCCATCACCCCGTGGTGACGATAGATGCATCACCCCACGGTGACAGATGAAGATACTCTTCAGGAATCTGCCTTCCCTGTGCGCCCGGGGGCTCCAGCCCCTCATTTTCCCCACCCTGTGCCCACGGGGATCCTAAACACACCACCAGGCAGGAGGCTGCTGGGGGCTGGATCCACCCCACCCCAGCCCGTTCCTTCTTGCCTCCCGGGGGGCAGCTCAGATTTGAGCCTTCCTGCTCCCCAAGCAGAGGGAAATTCCCCACGTGGGCTCCGAAAGTGGCTGTTTGCCGCAGGCGTCTCCCAAGGCTGCTGCAGGAAGGGGAAATATGGTGACATCGGGCTGGACCCCATCACATCGGGGCTGTGGGGCTGCAGCAGATGGGATGAGGCCGGAGACACGACGCTGTTCCCAGGGGCTCCAGGCAGGTGGGGGTCTGCGTGCACCCCTGTTTCCCTGTACAGAGCAAACCCCGGAGCGCGGGGACCAAACGCTGCCCGTTTGCTGAGCCTGGCCCTGACAGTAACCCCAGCTCTGCTGCCCAGTGTCCCCCCACACGACCGGGTCTCTCCCTCCCCTGCCATCCTCATCGCCTCCCCAGCCGGGAAAGGGGCAAACCCCACGCAGGAAAAAAGCAAAGTCTGCCCTGGGCCCAGCCATCCCGCCCTCCGCTCCCGCCGGCTCTGCCCATCCCGAAGGGTTTCTGCCCGCGCTGGTGTGGGCTGGTCGGCACCCACACAGGGGTTATTGTCCACGGTGGGTGGCACAACCCGTGCCCAGGGAGCACCAAAGGGTGCGTGGCGGGAGACAGCAGGGACCCAGGCTCAGGCGGGCGGCAGGGCACTGCCAGGGAGACTTGACCCTCCTGCTCTCCCCCACCCCGTGTCACGGGTGGAAAAGAGGAGTCCCCCACCCCAGCACACACACCCCGTCAGCTGCTTTGTGCACCTCGAGCCCAAGGACGCGTTCCCAGGAGCAATAAGGAAGTTTCTGTTTGCTGCCACATGCCCCCGTGGACTATTTGGCCTCTGATGTCACAACGTGTCAGCTTCTGGGGTGCTGCCAGGCACCCCGGGGTGCCAGCTGGGGGGAATCAGGCAAATCTAAGGGTTACAACGTGCCGAGATGGCACCCACGCGGGTTGGTGGGGATGGGGTGGTGAGCTGGGGTGCGTGGGCTGGTGGTGGACCGGCTGGGGTGGAGTGTCCCCCCAGAAGCTCCAGCGGTGGGAACAGGCAGGGGCACAGCGGGAGCACTGGGGAGGCTGCACCAGCCTGGCTTACCCCCCGCTGCTGCCCCTCAGCTCCCAGGGGAGCAGAGAGCCGGGAAGGGTGATGGGGAGGAATCGTATCTGGGAGGAGAAACTGGTCCTTCGAGTTTCCCCAGCAGGTGGAGGGGAGGAACCAAGCCCGTGGTTGCAGAGTTATTGCCAAAACTCAGCACCACAGAAACTGTCCCAGAAAAACCCCGCGGCAGGGAAGAGGCTCCCAGCCAGCCGGGCATTGCCCCCACCCCTGCTCCGCCCCGCAGGGATGATGGCAAAAGGGGTCGGCTTTGCAAAGCAGCCCTGAAAAGAGGGAGCAGAGGGTGATGCAGCCAGACCAGGCGTGCCCAGCGATGCCCAGCACGGTGCCAGCTGACAGTGCTTGGTGCCATTTGGCATCGTCGTGGCTCCTGGGCACCACAGCCTCCAGGAAGGGCTTTGGACAGCACTGGGATCCAGGTGTGCTCAGAGAGGGAGAAGAGGATTAGAAGTCCTGACATCACTCATGAGGTCACCAGTTTATTGTGGAACCTGGACTTTCACCCATGCAGCGAGTAGGAGGAAGAGAAAGCCATTTTTCTGGCAGCTTCCCCCACGCCTCGCCATGGGGCAGGACCAAAACCCCGTGCCCAGGGTTGAGTCACCCAGAGCGGGGAGCAGGTCCCTGTGCCCGTCCTGGTGTCACCCAGCCGCTCGTGCCAGCACGCCGGGTGCTGGATGGCACCGGGGAGTTGCCAGACCTCAAAGGGCTGCGGCGGTGCCCCAGCACAGCTCATGCCCGGTGCAGGAGCTGATAAGGGGGTGCCGTGGCTGGCACCGAGCGAGGCAGTGCCCGAGGAGGCTGTTTGCACGCTGGCCTCCTGCCCTGCTGCTAGTCACCCCGTCCTTCACCGCCACGCAGCCCTCCCGCTCTGCCCCACAACCGGGGAGGCAGGGAGCCTCACGTCAAAAATGGGGTGAAGCAGCCTTCAGCGACACCCACCACCCAAACCACCTGCTTGGCCTTGCTTTTGGAAAGGGGAAACTGAGGCACAGTGAGCGGATGCTCAAGGTGGGGTAACCTTCTGGTGCTGAAGCCAGAGAGGGTGCAATGCTGGGCACCCTCCCACCACCATCGCCACACATTGAGGGACCGTAGGTGCATCACACAGGTGGTGCGGGGCCATGCTGGGGGACGGAGATCCTTGGAGATGGGGCCGGCAGGACCCCCTCTCCACCCCAAACACCCTATTTGGGGTTCCTGGGGCTGATGGGGACACCAGTACAGCCCCCCCCACCGAGCCAGCCCTGCCTTTCAAGCCAGGCTGTTGCTCTGTCCATGAACCGGCATTGCCGGGTGAGGGCAGGGAGGGTTTACAAGGCCGATAGTGGTCCCTGCCACTCCCCGGCTGTTGCGGAAACACCGAGCTGCTTGTTTCCAAGCACAGGAGCAGGTGAGGAGCCGCAGCGAGGGAGGGCAGGCTGCAGGCAGGCAGGCAGGGCTCATGGGGCAGGGGCGAAGGCAAGGCAGCCCCCCACCCTGCTGTGCTTCCCCAGGGAGAGACTAGTTATTGAAGGTAGGACCGAGATAAACTCCAGAAAATAATTTGTATCCAAGACAAAAAATTTATTTTTCTTCACAGCATGGAGAGGGGCTCAGCTATGAAATGACAAGGGGTACAGGGCAGGTACAGGGTCCTCAGGGCTGTGCTTCATGCCGGGGCAGGGCAGAGACCAGCCAGCACCTCTTTTAGGGGACAACACAGTGATGGGGTCAGAGCTGGCAGAAGATGGGTGTAGGGGTAGGTACATCCCCATTTGAGGGTAGTTACCACCTACGACACCTCGGCTGGGCAGCAGCCCCAGTTTAATGGAGCGATGCAGGGGGGCACGGACCAGCCCCAGTGCCAGCCCACGCACAGGGACGCCACGGGGATGGCGTGGGAAGGGTTCAGTACACGCCTGCGAGGGTTTAATCTCGACATCGCTGTGCCACTGCCGGATCAGCAGCCCTGATAGGCCCCTGTACTGCTTTATCTCCCAAACAGGCCAAGCAGCTTCCCCCTGTACTCTCTTCAAAAACCCCCCCAAACCAACCCCAAATCTATGTACAGACTCAAGCATGACATCAGTACAAAAATATACACATAAACTCTACAGATCCCAGCTCAGTAGATCAAACACGACTATAAATCACAGTGAACAGCATCAGGCTCAGGGAGTGATGAGGTCCTCCCCGAGAGCAAGGCACACCACAGGCGCACCCCAGCATGGGGGAGGGGGGGGCAGATCATCCTCCTGCCTCGTGGGGTCATTTCTGATCCAGATGACAGTACAGGTACATGGAAACTGCCATGGCCGCAATCTGGGGGTGGCAAAAGGCAAGTCAGCCCCCCTAAATGTCCCCCCCCCAGCACGGGGTTTGGGTCACAGCCCACAGCATCCATTCCCAGCACAAGCCAGGAGGAAGAGCTGGGTGTGCCCAGGGAAGAAGGCTCAGTAGCCTCCCTGGGGTAGATGGTGGTCCATGGGGCTGCACCAGCCCCCAGTAGCCCCTCGGCCACCCAGGCTGGTCCCAGCCCCACTGTGCACCTCCAGGTACAAGGAGGAGGTAGCACAGCGATGCTCAGGCACTCACCTCCAAGGCAGCAATGCCGGCTGCCACGCCACCCACCACACCTCCATTAGTCCTGATTTCTTCCAAAATCTTATCAAAACAGCCCTGCAGGAAGCAACCACACAGGTAAGGATGAACAAGGGCTAGCGATGCCCTAACCGCTGGGAAACAGCGTCCCCAGAAAGGGAGGTACGGTTCTCCAGCCCACAGCTGCATGGCCATGGAAAAGGTCTGCAGTTTCAATGGGCAACTCATCTCAGCCACAAGCACAGTACTGGGGGGAAGGAGGGGGAAGGGGGAGGAGAGGAGGCAAGGAAATCACTCAAAAAGGCAGCACGGTGCCTGGGTTCTTGCTCAGCTCCAGGCATGCCACCCTGCTGCAGAGCTCCCTTAGGACTGGAGCAGCGGTAGCAGCTTTGCTTGTCTCCACCAGCGACAAGCCAAGGCCACCACAAGATGCCCCAGGACTTAAAGCCCATGGGACTGCCGTGTCCAGAGCTGGGGCTGGAGCTACAGGCCAGGTCTCCCTCCCCGTGCCAGGGCACACCCCAAACCAGGCTCTGCCAGAAGGTGAGAGCCACTGCTGCATCCGTACCGGGACGTCACTCTGTGCGGCGAGCGTGTTGTTGCAGGGCTGTGTGCCGTTACAGCAGGGCTCCGGGTAGACATTGTGTTTCTCATACCAGACGGAGTCGGTGAAGTCTGTGTAGTTATTCAGGCCACAGCAATGGACCTAAGAGGGAGAGAGTGGAAGGGATGGGGAGAGCATCCTGCAGGTCTCCCTCCTAGGTCAGACATGGTCTGGACCTCGCTGCCCCGTGGAGAGCGTCACCCAGCTCAACCCAGCTCTGAGGGGGTTACTCATGGACCAGGATTTTGTCCCATTCTCCAGCATGTACAGCTGTCACCCCAGCAACAGGACCGCTAGATCCCAAGCGGGTAGGTCCCAGGCACCCAGGAAGCCGATGGAGTGGTGATAGCTCTGCACATCCAGGACCACAGTAATGCCCCCATCCCCATCCTGCTGGCCCACCCCGGTGTGCACTCTGAGGCCTGTGCTGGGAGCGTCCTGACCGCCACCGATCCTGGTGGGAGCCACAGGGCTCAGCGCACCTCCTTCATGGTGACATTCCAGATGTGCGTGAGACTGTCATCCTCCCCATACTTCTCCTTCAGGAGAGGGGTCACCACACTCGTCAGTAGCGTCTCTGCCTGGAAGAAGAGGCAGAGAAACACCATCATAGAAGGTCCCGGGGAGCACCACAGAGCCAAGAGCCCCCATACTGGTCTCAGCCCATGGGGAGAAGGCCAACCACACCCAGCACGGCCAGGAGCATGTCACACCTTGTCTCTATGGCTCAAGGACAGCTTGCCCCCTTTCCCACTAACCATCACCTTATGGCACCAAGGCCATTTATAACCAGTGAGTCATCTGATAAGCACCCTAACTGAGGGAGCCAGGAATGATGCTTGCCCTGCAGTTGACTTCTGTGCCTAATGAGGCAAAGTCCACAAGGGTGGGAGCAGTCACCTTTCTCCTCAGGTGGTTTGTCAGGTGTCTAATAAGGGGTTGAGTTTGCTCAGCATGAAGCATTAGGGACTTCCTCTCCCAAGTGGCTCCTACCATCAGAGGTGGAGAGGTGTCAAGCCTCAGCTGGTACTGGACTCAGGGGTTTGAAAGAAAGCGGGTGAAACTTGTACCGAACACCCATTTCTTTAGGGCAATAGGAATCCCTGTTCCCATCACCTTCAGTAGGGACCAGCATCGCTTCTTCCTGCAGCAGCGCCCACCTCTCAGCTTCCCCATCCATGGGCAGCACCGCCAGCCTCCCAAACTCTCCTGTTTTCCCCAAGGGGCTGGCCAGGTCCCAGATTAGCCCAACCCAAGACTCAGATATGCCACTCACAAGACCTGTGTAGACCAGAGCCACCACGGCAGCAGCAACTTCAGCAATAAAGATGATCAGCACCACTGAGAAGAACTAGGATACATCAATGGGGAAGGAGGTCAAAGAAACAGAGTCCACAGAACCCCCAGGAACCCATCTGCTTCCCAAGGGCCACAGGACCCTACTTTAGGGCTCAAGCCCTGTCTCATTGCCTTCAGCTCTGCTCCAAGGCAGAAGCATCACAACCTTGGGGTCCTCCAACCCTCTGTCTGCATGGAGCTGACCTCTCTGGACATAACTCCAAGAGAGACCTCTGCTCAGCACCAGCTTCTGCTTCCTTTCACCCTTCCCCAGGGCAGACTTTGGGTCCGGCATTGCCTTGCCAAGGTTCGCCCAGCCTTCCACACATGGGAACATCCGAGGAGCACACCTCCACTGAGAAATCTGTCCCTCGGACCTCCCCCACCAGAGACCTAGCTCAAACAAGGCTTGATAAGGAGATGTCAGGTCCATACCATCATCAGGAGACATTTGCTCTCCTTCTGGGCACCATAGCACCCAAGGAAGCCGATCACCAGCAGGATGGAACCGATGACGATGAGGAAGTAGCTCACATTCACAACCTGCAGGACGCTAGAGGAGAGCGTCCCAAATATATCCAGGAACGACTTTTCATCCACTGTGACCCAGATGCCAACTCCCAGGAGGGTCCCGCCACCGAGCTGGGAGAAGAAAGACAATGTCATCTCCCAGGCAGGCAGAGATCTGCTGTTTGGGGAAGGACCTGGCACAGCTATTTCTCCCCTCCACAAGTTTTTGCCGTACCAAAACAAGACTTTGTGGCCACCGGTGGCAGCTCAGGGCATTGCCGCTGCACACTTGGGGCAGCCAGATGGGTGACTACCCCGAAAGACACCCCACCACCAGCACATCCCTGGCTGCAGTGTTGCAGCTGCCCACTTCTCCAGCCCAAGGGGTTTCGATGCCAGCAGCGGGGCAGAAACCTCCATGCAGGGCAGCCAAGCCAGCAGTGCCACCAGCCACTCCCTGACCCCAGAGGAGCCCTCATGGCCAGCTCAGACACCGGCCACCATCACGCTGCCACAAGTTCCTCCATCTGGGCAAGCTGCCCACTCAACCAGGGGAGCGGCTGAGCAGGCACAGGTGCTCACATGCTCCTGGCAAGGTCAGCTCAGGGCTGCCTCCAGCCTGCCCCAGCCCTGCCCTCCAGCCGCTTGTCCTTCCCCACCAGCCCCAAGTCTTGGCAGGAGCTTGGAGGAGGGAGCATTTCACCGGCGTGAGCCTGGAGGCTCTGCACCCCCCCTTCCCAAGGCTATCTCCCACCACCCGCCCCCTTCCAGGTGGCTCCATTGCTCCTGCAGAGCCAGGATAGCTCTCCGGAGCTCCACTACCCTTTGTCTTGGGTGGGAGCAGAGGTTGTGTGTGCTCTGGAGGCCTTCGACATCCGAGACCCCCAGCACTACAGGTCACTGGCAGACACATGGGCTGCTCCCCTACAGGGATGGAGCCCCCCAAGCAGGGACCCAACAAACCCCCCTGCTCTGGGGCACACAGCAGACCAGATCTTGGGGTCCCGGGAGCACAACTCCCACCTACATCCAACTGCCCACACCGCCTGCTCCGTCCCCCACAGAAAGGGGCATACAGAGGCAGGAGAGCCCACACGCGCAGGCTTCGCCCACCCCACGCCCGGCTCAGGCTGCTTCCCAGGACCTCCTCTCGCAGACCCCAGCCCCTCATCCCAGTTTCCTGGGGCAGACGCAGGGGGCTGCCAGGCTCAGGCCCCCCGGGCAGAGACAAGCAGCTTGGGGTGCACTTACAAATATGGCCAGGTTGAAGAGGATCATCATGACCTTGATAAAGGTGAAGCACCCCATCTTTGCACCTGGGGACAGCAGAGAGAGGTTATCAAGGGGAGCCCCCACCCCAACACAGCCACTGCTCTGCTGCGAGCGGGACCTTAGCCCCCCTCTAGGGGAGTCTGGGGGCTCCCCACGGGCACAGGGGGGGGAACCCACGCGATCCACTNGAAGCCACGCGTGTCCCCGGCTGCCTGGTGATTGCTGCCCTCTGCCGCCGGAGCCGCCCGCCCCGGGGCACCCGGATAGCCCGACCGGCTGCCGGCCGTGCCCATCGCCGGGGCCTC
>VXBL01006987.1:0-19942 GCA_013400195.1 Aramus guarauna | reverse complement strand
CTATTTTAAAAGCCCGTGGTGTGATCTCTTGCCCTACTTTCCAGACTCTTGCCGGTACTTTCCTTACGCGCAGCAGCTGAGCCTTGCTGGTGGGAGTNAGCGCTCCCATCCCTGCTGCGTTGCTCCAGTCCAGCCATACCTGCCCCGTGTGGGCACCCCGCGCCCCCGATGCCTGGCTGGATTTGGGCAGCGTGACCCACACCACACCATCGCCATGGCCTCCTCGGACGGGCTGCAGTACCGGGCTCTCTACGAGTACCAGAAGGACCGGGAGGAGGACCTGGCGCTGTGCCCCGGGGACGTGCTGACGGTCAGCAGGGCCGGGCTGCTCAACGACCCCGATTACAAGGACGGGGACGAGCGCAGCCCCCAGGGTTGGCTCCACGGCCTCAACGAGCGCACCAAGGAGCGCGGCGACTTCCCCGGCACCTACGTGGAGTACCTGGGCCCCGCGCGCATCGTTGCCACCACCACCAAGGCCAGGCCGCGGCCCTTGCCCCCGCCGCCAGCCGGGACCCCCGCACCCTGGGGTGAGTGCTGCGGGAGCGGGAAGGTGGGAGCCTACGGGTGGGTGTCCCCCGCAAGATGGTGAGGGTGGTGTGGAGCCCGGGAGGACGGTTGATTTTGGGGATGGCTCGCTGGCGATTCACCCTTGGGATGGGGATACAGCCCCAGGAGGAGGAGCTGCCCTGGGATTATTTGCCCTGGTGTGTTGAGGCAGCTGCAGGAGGGGCACGGGGTGCCTGGGGTATCCCCACACGCATACACCCCGGCAAATACACTGCAGGGATTGCTCCTCTTCAACGCCCCGGGCTGGCTGCTGTGCTGGCGTGGGATGGCCAACGGGGCCCATGTCTGTGAGAGCACAGGAGAAGATGCAGGAGCCCTTTCCCCCGCCCCGCAGGGAGGAGCAGAAAGCCCCATGGCAGGCCCTGGGGACCTTTTCTTGCAACTGCTCTTCTCTCCCCCACTGCGGCACCCGATTCTGGCTGCTCTCGGTGCCCGGGCGAGCGCTGGCATCCGCCCAGCTCCTGGCCTCGCAGTCTCTTTGTGCAGGCTGGAGAAGGGACAGTCTGGGCACGCGGTGGGGTCAGTCTCGGGGGGGATCCTCCATCTCCAGGGGCTGCAGCACGGGCGCTGGGGGGATATTTCGCAGGGCCCTTCCTGGCATGGGTGCTCCAGCCATTTCTCTGCGGGGATCTGCTGAGCTGGTGGAGCCGCTCTGCCCTCGCCACTTACCGTGGCCAGTGCGTTGGGGCTGGGAGGGGTCTCACAGCAGTTGCATAATGTACCCAAGCTTAAAAAAAACAACAACAAAGAAACCCCATTGCCACCAGGCATGGCGCAGTGACCCCAGCCAAAGCCGTGGTGCTCTCCTCTGGGATGCCATGGCAGAGACGTGGCTGTCCGGGTAGGCCTGGCAGAGCAGTGCTGCCTTTAAGCTGCAGCAGCCCAAAACCAGCCTGGCACCCTCCTCACCCGGTTTGGGACCAAGGTGCAGATGTGGTAACTGGAGAGGTCATTTTCCTCCTGGGCTGGCTGGGCCTGGGGGGTACCTTGGCCCTGGGTTTAGAGGGGCACCCGCTGGCCGGGAGCCCACCCCTCCCCAGGACAGGGTTCAAGGCCCCCTTGCCGCTGCGATCGACGCGGGTGGGGAGCACCCGGCCCCTGGGCTGAGCACGGCAGGACGCAGTTGGCGTGGGGCAGCTCCTTGCCCTGACACCGTCCACCACCGTCTATGGGGTTTGCCGTGCGGATCCTGCTGCTCAGCCCCCGCCAAACGGTGCAGCAGGGATGCTGGGAACCCCCCCTGCCTCCCATCACCAAAACAGGGGTGCTCCTCCCTGACCGAGGCAGATGCCGTCCTGGGTCGGTGAGCGGCTCTGTGCAACCATCGCAGGGAGGAGGAGGAGGACGTGGTCACTTTTTGGGGGTGACCCCCCCAACACTTCTCAGCCCCTGGCTGTGTGGTGGGCAGAGCCCCAGCAAACTCAGTGCTGTAGTGTGGACAATTTGGGTCAGACAAAGCAGACCCGAAGGTTTTCCTTTCCAGCCCCATTCACCAGGACTTTTAGAGATGGTGGGAGAGTGTGGAGCCACCCTCTTGCTTCTGGCCCTGCTGCCCATCACTGCAGCCTCCGTGCCTGCCCCACAACCGGGGGTGTGATGGGCCCCCCCTCCCCGGGGCTGGGAGCTGTGCTGGGGAGGCGGCTGTGTCCCACAGATCCAGGCACGGCCCCAGCAGCAAGCGCAGCCTGGCCGGTACGGAAGGTCTTAGTGCAGGAGCTCCAGCCCTTCATGTGCTTGGGCAAGAGGATAAAAACTTAAATTTTAAAAAAATGTAAATCTGAGATTTTTTTTTTAATAGGGAAAACCCAATGAAAACCAGGTTTTGGGGTAGATTGGGAAGGGTGCTGCCATCTGCAGGACATGCTCTGGCCATGGCCTTGTGTCCAGCCCCATTGTCCAGGGGGACACTGGGTTCTGCCTCCCGGCGGGGTGCTGTGCCGTGGGGTGCCCCTCCATGGGGTGCCTTTCCTGGAGCGATGCCAGGGTGCGTGGCTGCCTCGGCAGAGGACACTTGTGGCCCATGACCACATCTTTCTGCAGCAGCAGAGCAGCGTGTCCTGTTCTATGTCACTCTAAACCCAAACCTCCCAGCTGGCGGGATTTCCCTTAGAATAAAAAAAATCTCCAATGTCCTCTAGAAAAAGAAGGGACTTTAAAAAAAAAAAAATATTCCCGGACTGTTTCCATTCCCAGATGGAGGTTTTGAGGGATATTTGGTTTGGCTTGCCCAAATGCTTATTTTTCTGTGACAGCGGCATACCACCCTGTGTGCCCTTGGTGCCCACTGAGCCCCAGTGCTGGCCAGGGACCCTGAGCAGGATGAAGTCCTGGGGGGAGCCCTGCATGGGAAAGAGATGCTGCGTTTCCCAGCTGTACCCCAGAGCCAAGGCTGCTTCTGCAGGGATGTGCTGTCTTTTTTTTTTTTTTTTTTAAATTAAGTAATATCCTAAAAATGGTTCTGCAGTGGATCTGAGTCCCTGGAGGACTCCCAGGAGCTCGGTGGCTGTTTTGCCCCTGACTGGTTCTCCTGGGCAGCATCGCTGCTGCAGGGCATCACCTCCACTTCACCCAGGGTCGGAGCCAAGGGATGTGTCAGGATGCCGGGGTCCAGCCTGGCACCCTGAAGGGAGAGCATAGGCTAAAGCTCCAACCTGAGCTTGGGGCTATTCCTGCTGTTTCCAGCAAGGAGAAACAGACAGTTGTTTTTTGCTGTTGCTTCCTTTCCCCAAGCTATTGCCTTGGAGGCCAAAACCCAATTTTCCCTAAATGTGTGGTGGGGACATTTTCCATGGGCTCCCAACTGCCTACTTTGCTTTAAACCCTGAAATCTTCCCCGTTTCCACCCAACACATCCCCATCGGGAGGTGGAGGGCACCCTGTGGCCAGGCTCGGGGGTCAGAGCCATGCCTGAGGACCAGATCAGCCACCTACGAGCAGGTGGTTTGCATCCCTCCTCGCTCTCCAGGGAGCACCAGGGCATCACCGTGGCAAAGATGAGAGACCAGATCCACCCATTGCAGCCAGGCTGTGCTTTTGCAAAAGGTCAAAGGCAGGGTGGTCCTGTCCACAGCTGCCTTTTTTTTTTTTTTTCTCCCGTTCCTTAAGACCATTATGGGTTTATTGGCTTCACACGAGCTCCCTGCCTTCTGTCAGGCAGCAAAAACCAAAGACAGAATGAACCTGATGCTGGAGTTGGCCAGGCTGGAGCGTGCCTCGCTGAGGGGGGAAAGTCACACTCTGGCTTTATTTAATTTGCTATAATTTTTTAAAATTTATTTACGCCAGAACAGATCTGCTCACCGCATAAAAGGCAGAAGAGCTCTTGACACATCAGCCTTTCCAGATGCCATCCGTGTCCCAGTGGTCGCACACGGCTCTGATGTGCTGCAGCTCGTGGCAGCCCCTGGCAGCCCCCTGCTCCTGCCTGCCCTCTGCCTGCTGCCTTCCCGGGGGGGCCCAAGGCCACTAAGGAGAGTCTCTGTCAGGTATAACCCCCCCAGCTGGGGTGAGGTGTCCTTGGTATAGAGCCCAGGATCCAGCAGCACCTGGGGATTTATGCCATGTTTGGCTGAAGGGCTCCTCGAGGCCCGGTGGGAGCTGTTCTCCAAACAACGCGGGCAGCGGAGTCCTCCCTGGGCTTGTGCTCAATCCTGTTGTAGACACTAAAGAATCCAAGTGAGTGAGAGCTGCAGGGACCCGTACCCATGCCGCGCAGGGATGTGCCCCCCCAGCTCCTGCCTGGTGCCACCAAGGGCTGCGTGTGATGAGAGGGGACAGTTCTCAGTCCCGTGGGGAGAGAGCTGGGAAGGGCTTTCAGCCCGAAGGGGCTCTGTGCTCGGGGAGGATGCTCCCTGCAGGCAGGGCACGTGCCCGAGCAGGTTTTTGCATCTCAGCAAGTGGCTGAGCCCCTGACAGTGACTCTTACTGCAAAAAGAGGATAAAATAAGGGAAAAGTTTTCCAAAATCGGATGCATATGAGCCAAAGTGTTGGTTGTGCCTGTGCCAAAGCAGCAGCTTGAGCCTGTCCTGGGGCAGCCGAAGAAAGAGGCTGGAATTCCCACAGGCAGGAATTTCCAAGCCTCTTTTCCCCATCTTTTCTCCACAGGGCTCCCTGGGCAGGCAGAGCTCGCCGAGCAGCCCACCCTCCCCGAGCAGGCGCTGCAGACTGTGGCCAGGCTCATCGAGGCGCTGGAAAAACAAGGTACGGGCAGCGGCAGCGTCCGTCTGCAGGGCGTTTGTGGGTGCACGTGCGCAGCCACCCGCTCTGCCCGTGTTTGGAGATGCCCCAAGAGCATCACTAGAGCCAAACCTCTCCCCACGCGCCCTGGTAACTGCGCAGGGTGGGCAGGGTGAGGGAGCCTGGCGATCTCAGTCCCTGCCCACTTCCATCGCGTTGGAGGGAGGATTTAGGGCTCAGGACTGACCCCTCTCTCCTGGCTGCTCCCCAGGTCTTGACAGCGAGGTGCTCTACAGATCCACCCCTGGCGCGCTGGGGGACGCTGAGCTGAAGCAGGCTCTTCTAGCAGGTACGTCCCAGCGCCGCATCTCTCCCCATGTCCCTGGGCGGGAAGGGGGCCATGGAGGGGACGCTGCCAGGGGAGCGATGCTACCCAGGCACAGTGGGGATGGGTTACTGGCTCCGACCTCGTTATAGCTGTAATTACAGCTCTGTAAGGCCTTGTTTGCATGCGAGCCCCCCCCTCTGCCCCCCAATACCCCAGTGAGATGCTGCCAAGAGGGATGTGGGCACAGGGCTGGAGCCCTTTACTAGAAGCTCTGGTTTTTTTAGGGCGAAAAATACTTTCTTTTGCAAACCTTTAGGGTTTCTATTTGAGAAGCAGGGCAGGGAGAAAGCCTCTTGTGAGTGTGATGGGGAAAAGGGGAAGAAAAAGCTCATTTTTTATGAGAATGGGAAGCATTTTGCAGGACCGGAGGGACATGAGCAGGGTGGGGAGGAGGGAAAAACCCTGAATTCATGGCTGGGATGGCATGGAGACGTTGGGGATGTGATGGATCCCAGGTGCTGCTCAAATCTGGAGCTGGGGGGGCAGAGAGGCTGCGTCGAGCATCTCCATCCTCCTGGCCGCGGTGCCCAGAGGGCGGCACTGTGGCACCAGGCACGGTCCAGCCCCGCACAGTCCGGTTCTGGCACCGTGTCCCCCCCCGCCTGCCCTTGGGCCCAGCATCCCGGGAGCTGCCGGCTGGGGCCTGCGGCAAGGCATGGCGGGGGGGGACACACGGCGGCTCTGCCAGCACCGGGAGCCGGCAGCAGCCAGGCCGTGTTGCTGGGGAGAAGGACTGTGATGAAATCGCTATATTAAGCAACATGACCTCATCGCTTCCCCCGCACACCAGGAGATGAGTCTCCGCCAGGCGGGGGACCGGGCTGCAGAGAAGGAAGGGATGCAGGAGAGGAGATGCCGGGGGTGCCGGAGCTGCTCCATCCCCACTGCCCAAGGAGGGCTCTGCTCCCCCAGGGATGATGGGGGGCACAGCGCACCACACCACCCTGCTCTCCTCCCCTTGTGTAAGCTGCACTCTGGGGATGCAGGAGCAGCGGGGTGTCCTTTTGCATGGCCTTGCCCCTCAGCCCAGATTTCCCAGCTGATCTCCAGAGGAGGTGAAGGCATCTGGAGATCATTCCCCACAGCCCCAGCTGCCCTGGGCACTGATGCCCAGGCTGGGCAGGGACAAGGACAACAGCATGAGAAGGATGCTGTTTTCCTGAGCGCACAGGAGTTAGGGGTCCTCTGTCCTCCCCACGCAGCTGGTGCAGCATCCCCGGCAGCACTGCAGTGGTCACAATCCTGCCCAGCCTCAGGAGACTCCCCCAGCCCAGGGGCAAAATCCACTGGCTTTGCTGGAGCTCTGAGCCGCTGCTGGGTCTGTCCGGGTTTTGGTCTCCCGCTGCAGGACCCAGCACCGGGCAGGGAAATGCCATCATGGTTTTCAAACTGTTTGAAAGCCCTGAAAAAGCCCCAACAGCCCTGAGTGACTTGATGCTCCCAAGCCCCCAGGCTCCTCTGGGACCTAAACAAGGTCTTTTATTCGGCATTTCAGGGGGCTGCCCCGTGTGCTCGGCAACACTGAGCTGGGCAAAGCCAGAGCCCCCCAGAGCTGGCTGGACAGGGTAGGACATGTCACAAGTTTGCTAGCTCTCAGCTGAAGGTGCTGATGCTCAGCCCTACCAGAGGGGTGCTCTGCAAACAGGATGGGGATGATGTTGCTGCCAGGGCCAAGCATCCCGGCAGAGCCCAGGCTCGGCAGCCTGCTCTCCCCACAACCTCCTGCAGACCAGGGGCCCAGCAGTGCTTCCCCAGGGCCTTGCTGGAGCCCAAACCGGGCTGGGGAGGGCAGGAGAGCATCTCTGCTTTGGCTCCTGTACAGGGCCTTCCATTGCTTTTGGTGGAGTAAAACATCCCTGCCAAAAAATGGGAGTTTACATGCCCCATGCACGAGGTGAGGGTCGCCTTTCTCTTCCTCCCACGGTCCTGATGGTCCATCCCCCCAGCACCCCATCTCTGCCAGCAGCCTGCCTGCAAAAGTCAAGCTCCATCTTGGGGAACGGGGAAAAATCAGAGCCGGGGCTGGCAGCTGAACCGCGTTTCAGCTGGGGGCAAACCTGGGTTCCCACTGGGGGTTTTGGCTTCCCTGCGAATACCCAAATCACGCTGGTGTTTGGCAGCGGTGGCAGGAAAACTGCTAGAGAGTGCAAGGAAAAAGGAGCAGGGGCTGGAAAAGTTCCCATGTTGGTTTTCTAACCCCCAAATCTTAATGTGTTGGAGAAAACAGGGTGTATTCTACACCAAAAGAGCATCTGAACTTCTGGTGGGGAGGAGGAGGAGGAGGAGGTTTCTCTGGGAACAAGGAGCTGTGCTGGTCAGAGTGGTCCTGGCTGTCCCAGGGACCCCGTGGGCATCACGTCCCTGTGGCCGGGCAGCACAGGCACCTGAGCTGTGCTGATGGAACCCTTTCCCCATCCCTGGCCCTTTCAGAGCCCTTACCCATGGGGGCTGCCCCGTCAGGCTAGGTACCCCCCAAGCCAAACATCACCCAGGATTTGGGATGAAGGTTTCCCATCCTCGCAGAGCTGTGGCAGCATCGGGCACAGCGCACTTGGATGCAGTGCAGCTCCTGTCCCCATCCTGGTGCTGGTGACGTCCTGCAGGATGGTGACATCTGTGCACCAAACTTAGTATTTCCATGTTGGATGATGCAAGAAAAATTATTTATGGGGAAAAAAAAAATAAAAATGAAAGACAGAGCTCATCGATAAAGGGGGGGCAGTGAAGCGAAAGCCTCTGCTGCCGCCCAGCTGAGATGCCAGCAGGTGAAGCACAGACTGAAGGGTTGTTGGGCTCGCAGCTGGCTAATGCTGGCTTCGGAGGAGAATTAATTTTTAGGACACTCGGTGCTCAATTCAGACCCTTGTGCCCTGAGAGGCAAGCAGGGCCACGCGGCATCTCTGAACACGGGAGTCGGAGTCACGTGGCAGCACCAAAAAGGGACTTAAAAAAAAAAAAAAAATAGCCGCAGCCCCATGAGCGGCCGGGAGGACTCACCGAAGGGTTGCAGGCAATCAGCCAGCCGGGAGCCCTGCCGCAGCAGCAGGGGAAGAGTTATGGGCAGAAAAAGAAGAGGAAAGTAGAGTTTTAAAAGGCAGTGGCAGGGTGCAGCACTCGCCTCGGCTGCCCCCAGTGCTCCCTGCAGTGCCTGGCTGCAGCGCTGCTTCATGGCCTGGGGGCATCTCTGTACCTGGGGTCACACGCTGACCCCGAGGGTTTCCAGTCCCCAGCACTCCTGCTGTCCCCTCTGTGTGGCTCGGGATGTTTGCAACACAGGGGATGGGGCAAATCACCCACAAAGTCCCCAGTGCCTGTGGACTCGAGGTGTACGAGCCCCTCCGGTGCCCAGGGGTGATGTCTTCTCACCCCATGCTTGCTTGGGGTCCTGCCTGCACCCCTCTCTCCCTGAGATGTGCCGGGCAGCCTTCTCCTCGTGGCTCTCACTGAACCTGGAAAGTTGGTACCTTCTCTGGCTCGTGGCAGCAGAGCTGTGGGTGGGCTGGTGGGTGCTGGAGCCCTTCGGAGCTGAGGGACCTGAGCTGGGGGAGGCTTGGCATGGGGATGGCTGCAAAGTCCTGCGTATAGTGGCCAGGCAGCACTTTGCCACCACTGGGTAGGGATGGTCTGCATCCTCATCCCTCTTCCCCGGTGGGGAACGGGGCACAGAGACACTGCAGAGCCCCCCGACCCTGTGGCTCCCTGAGTGCTCCATAAGGCTCAGGTGGGGCTGAACCCATCCAAGGATGGTGGCGAAGCACTGAAACCTCCCACATTTTGGATAACCCATGCCCCAAACTGGCCTATGGTGTCCAGCCACAGATGCAAATACTGAGACCCTTCCCCGGGCAGCACGGGGGGTGGGGGGAAGCCTCTGCCAGCGGCAGGGCCAGGCAGGAGCTGCTTGCACCCCGAGGTGCTGGGGCGAATCCGGCAGCAGCACGAGGCGGATTGGAGCCGGTGTTTCCAGGCGTGCCGTGCCTGCACCGCCATCCTGCGCGCTTTGATCTCGGCCCCGACACGGAGCAGTCTGCCTGGAGACACGCTCACGTGCCCGGGAATTAGGTCAGGCCTCGGTGGGGATTAGCAGGCGGTGGTGGGCTCTGGGGCTTCACCGGGGCTGCTGGGAGCTGCTGCTGGGCAGAAAGGGCTGGGGTGGACTAAAGAGCAGCCTGGGAGGACTCACACCGCTCCCCCCATCATCACGGCATGGGGGCACATCCTCCTCCCTGGGATGCCAGAGGGAGTTGGAGGCTCCCGGGGGCTCTGGTTCCCCCAGCCAAGCTGGTAACCCCAGCACGACGACTTTGCTCCCGAACACAAGGACCCCGGTGCCTGCCGTGCTGCTTTTTATTTATACCTACAGTGGAAATAAACCCCATGTCATCAGAGCCTGGCAAGAGGCATGAGCTCATCTCTTATATTTGGTGGTAACAGAAGAAGAGTAAATAAACGGCAGCGGCGCAGACGTCCCTGCCAGACCCATCAGGGCAAATTGGGGACGAGCTTTTGCCATCCCTTCCCATAGCTGCTGGGGAAACCAAGGGAGGGAAGCAGAGGGAGGGGAAGGCAGCCTCACCGGGGGGGTCCCAGCACCCCCACCCTGGCTGAGCACAAGCCAGGGGTGTGCTGAGGTGAAACCCAGCTGGGAGGGTGTTTGGGGCTGTCAGGAGCTCCCGTGCACGGGGAGGGGGTGTCCCAGCAGCTGCCAAGGTACCAGTGAGCTGGCATAGAGATGTTACAATGATGCTTAGTCCAAGCTGGGGAAATACTCCCTGATTTGGTCCACAGTTCCCCTGTAAACACCCAGTGTGGGATGTCCAGAAGCCTCAAACACCTTGTTGGGTCCAGGGGGTGTACAGGTCCTTGTGCAGGCAGCATCCATGTGGATGGGAAGCTATAACCCCCAGGACTGGGTGACAAGGACATCCCTGCAGCACCAGCTGACAATTAAACCTAAAAGGTCTGGCAGGGGTAGGGAAACTCCCAAGTCAGTATTTAAGTCAGCCCCAGGGATGGGTGGTTTGGGTGCCCCTCTGCCACGGGGACCATGCACCCAACAGCGTCACGCAGCAGCACTTGGCGGCCAAGGTCCAGCTTAGCCTGTCGGACTCCTTGCTGCACCCTGCTGTGAGAGGGGCTGTGGGTGCTGGACAGGGTCTGCACCCCGTCACCCACAGGCTGGATAGGGATATGGGGCACAACCGTCACCTGTGTCCACGTGCAGAGGACAGGGGACAGATTAGCAGGACCCCCTTGAGCTTCTCCTTCAAAACAACCCCCCCACCTCCTCCCTGCCACCTCTTGGCTAAGCATCCTCTGCGTTTACCGAAACTCCAGGCTTACTCACACCTCCCCGGCTGGCTGCCGCTGCCCGGAGAGGTCCTGGCGTTTCCGGCCCAGCCTGACTCAGCCCAAAGCCCCGGCACCCCTCTGCCTCTGCTGGGATGCAGTGTCTGGCATCCCAGCGGGAGGAGGCTGGGAGCACCCATCACTTTTCCCTCAGGGTCGGTGGTCATCCCACGTACCCCTTCCTCAGCCCCAAATTTATTCCTGTTTTTCATCCCCCATGGGCAAGGGATGCTCTCCGCTGGTCCCTGGCTGCTTGCTTGCTCTGCCGGCAGGTCAGCAAGCAGGTCGGGTGCTGGAGGGGGTTGATATGGGGTTGAGGTTGGGGTTTTTCCTTCTATTTGTGGCAGGCGGATGGAATCCCTCCGTCATTCCCCTGGGAAAGGGATGGGAACATCTGGAGAGCAGCAGGAGAGCCATGACTCATCCTGCAGCATCATTAACTTCTTATAGCTGGTTATCATCTCTCTCTGATAAGGAGAGAGCAACATCCGTGGGGTCAGGCCGGTGGTAATTGGCTGGGAAGACTCCAGGGTTAACCCTTCCCTGGCTGCTGGCCGAGCCTCCCTAAGCTGTTGGGGTGCAGCTGGTGCTGGGGAGCAGCTCGGAGCACCCCCCGGCCGTGCTCTCAGCCCAACAGGGAGCCCAGTGCACCACGGCCGCTCCAGGGGAAGGAGGGTAGCTGGGGTAGGAGGATGCCACTCCATCTCCAGGAGGTTGGGGGCACCAGCCTAATGGCTATTTCTAGCCAACGTGCCCTGGAAAACGAGTGCCATCAGCAATCGGTCCGTGTTAGCAGGGTGTGAATCCCCACACACACCCCCGATCTCCCCATCATGCCTCTCTCTGGGTATAAAGATGTTTTTGAGTCTTGCTTTGAAACTGGCTGAGCTTCCCTTTGAACAACCCCCCAGGCCCATGCCTAATGATGCAAATGAGCTAATTAGGCCTTGGTGGAGCCGGGGGCTGATCGCCTGGGGCCAGCGCCCGGCAGCAGCCCCTTCCCTGTGCAAAAACAGCTGGCGGCTGCTCTCCCCAATCTGCACCAGCATCCTTAAGGCGAGTGACAGGTCCCTGCAGAAACCTCCGCTGCGGCCGGGGGAGAGCAGTCAGGCTGTCCCAAGCGAGAAGAGGCTTTGGGTTTGCCCAGGGCACCCCACTGATGGGAGCAACTCTGCAATGCAGCTGTCTGCCCAAGCAACGAGACTCCGAGACCCCCCAGCAGCGTCCCTTGGTTTTAGCCATGTACTGGGGGGTTTCAGCCCAAAACGGGGGTTGGAGCATCTCATGGGAACCCTGACCCTGCTCTTTTCTCCCTGCCCAGCTGGAGCCAGCCTGCCAGCTCACTTCTCCAGGGCAAGTGCTAGCAAAAATGGGGAATTGGCTGTCATCCTCCTGCAAACTCTGGTAGCAATAACCCTTTTGGCCAGCTGAGAAGGTCCAGAAGTGTGGCTGGGAGATGGGAGCATCAGCATGGACCAGAGTGGGGCTGGGGTGCGAAAGCTGGAACAGCCCTGCCCACCTCGAGGATGCTGAGGGCAGAGCGATCCATGGGGTAATGCTGCGACATCAGGGGGTGCCAGAAGGGCAGCACCCACCTTTGCTCTGGGTCACATTTGACCACGCTGGGTGGCTGCCCGCCCCGGCGCGGTGGCATCTCTCCCAGCTGTCCCCACACTGCTCCAGGGTACGGTTCCCAGCCAGCCGGGTGCTTGCTCCTGAAAATGAGGTAGCGTCTCCGACGGCTGGGTTAAAGGCTTCGCTTTGGGCATTGGTCAATCTGTTTTCTCTCCAGTCACTGAGCCAAATGGCAGGCACTGCCAATAAGGGACCTGCCACGGTTTCTTGTCCCCGAGCAGGCGGAGGAGGAGGTGGGCAGGATCCCAGGCTGTCTGGCCCATGGTGGGGGTGCCAAGGAGAGGAGATCAAGGTCAAGGTGCCCAAAACCAGTCTTTGCCGGGAGTCAGGGAGCTGCTACCCATCCTGGACCCACTGGCTGGGCGACTCCAACGCCTTGCCCTAAGAAATAGCTTTTCTCCACTCTTTTGGGCTTATCGCCCCAGAAAGGAGCGCAGCCTCATGTGGTTAGCTGAAATGGTTGGAGACTTGAAGCATTTTCTGCTGGAAAATGCTTGGCTGGGAGATGCGTCTCCCAAAATGGCACCGATTTCGGTAAAGCTGCATTTGAGGGTAAAGACCCAGAGAGGGGAGGGGAAGGGGGCTCAGAGCAGGGCAACCCACCATCTTCTCAATCACAACACACTGGGCCATTTGAGGCCTGACATGTCCTCTTTAAGAAATTGCAATATTTGCTCTTTCTTCAATATTCTCACTTAGAAGAAGCAAGAAATTCAGTTTCTACAAACGAACCTTTTCAAATGATCCCAAATATCTTGGGCTTTTTTGTGTTGGGTTTTTTTTTTTTTTCTCCCCCCAAGATTTCTCCAATGAGGAGAATTTCAAAACGTTGTGTTTGGCTCTAGTTCAAATCAAAGGCAGATTTTGAAACCTCCAGATCTTTGCAAAAGGGACTGTTACCCTCCAGGCAGCCACCTCCTAGCCCCGCTGGGCTGAGAGACCTCCAAGAAAAACGCATGAGGCAATACCAAAGGATGCTGAAAGGGTTCTTCTCCCCAAACCCTGGTGAAGCAATGTCCACGTGCTGGCCCAGCCAGGGGGCTCGGATGGACGTGTCCTGCCAGACCGTGGGACATTTCTGCTTGGAGTTCTGCTCCCATCCCAAGCCAAGCTGGGTTGGCTCAACCTCCCTCCACGTGCTTTGCCCTGTCCCTGGAGCACCCTGCACCACCTCCCCCAGGGCAGCTGCCTTTTGGGGCACGTTCGTAGGGTTTTGGGCTTGCTGGGAGTGAGGTTGGCCCTCTGCAACGTGCATTGCCTGGGGACCATAACCCCATTCAGAGGGTGCTTGGGGCAGCCGCTCAGCCCATCTCAGGGGTGCTATCCTCTAGTGGGACGCCAGTGGGACGGCGAGAGCCCCTGCCCCACGCGCTGGATATATAGTGGACACGAGGCAGAGACCTGCCTTGTGCTCTCCATGGGCACATGGAAGTCTGGGTCAGTGGAAACTGGGACGGAAATATTTGCTGGGGGGGTTGTTGGCAGGGAAATCACGGGCTGCCACACCTCGGGGATGGGGGCATGGGCAAAGAAATCGGCACCCATGTCAAGAGGAAGGCCACGCCGGAGAGCCGCAGCACGGGCTAAGGGCTCCCACCGGTTCTGTCCCTGCAGATGCCTCAGCTGTGGACATGGACCTGTACGATGCCCAGACGCTGGCAGAGGCTCTGAAGTGGTACCTCCAGGAGCTCCCGTCACCCCTGATCCCTCCAGCTCTCTACAGTGACTTGGTCCACATGGCTCAAGGTAAGCACAGAGGGGTTCCCCTCGTGCCTGGGACCTTTGTGGGGCTGGAGGAGCTTTGGGAAGCTCCTCGAAAGGCTCCCCAGCATCTCCAGGGCAGCTCCTGTCCCCATCTCCTGCCCAGCCACTGCACTAAGGGCAGATCCCAAGATGGACCACTGGGAACATCTCCTGCACCGGAGCGGCACAGCAGCTTTTGGGAGATGCTCTGGGAAAGAGAGGGGAGACTTGGGGGGCAGCTTTGCTCTGGCCGTGGCATGGTCCTCTCCTGCTGCAGTGCCCGGAGGAGGAGGTGCTGCCTGCCGGGTCGGGCGGCTGCCAAGGCTGGGTGATGCTGGCCCCAGAAGAAAGCATTATTATAATATTTTGGCTCTGCTGCTTGGGAAATTTTTACTGTAATCTCGTTAACTCTTGGCTTTATATGGGCATAGAAAATTCTCTGCTTTTTCAGCTTAGTGCCATTAGGAAGTGCCTTTAGATCCCTGCAAGATTTCCAGCCTCTGTGCAAATGTACGAGACTGACAAGGTTTTGGTTTTATTTGAATTTTTTTTTCAAATAAACAGGGCAGAGTTAGTACCCAGGTCAGCAGAGTCCATGGTCCATGCCAACAGGGAGCCTGGACCAAAACCCATTTGAAACGAGTCCTCGCAGAGCCGCTCAGCCCCTCCCAGCCTGAGCCCCACGGGTATTGCCAGGCACACGCCAAGCCCTCGCCCACCATTTTAGATAGGACCTGAACACCTCGCCACCTTTCAAACCAGGATTTCAGCTCTCGTCTCACTGCCGGTCGCTGCAGTATCTGCCATCCCTGTGCATCACCTCCCCATCCTAAACCAGATTAGCGCTTGGGCAGATTATGCTCTTGGCTGCCTTAAGAAGCACCAAAAGATCACCCGTGGTCGGACCGGTGTGGCCCTTTCCTACCATGGTCTTGTGGGCAAAGGCCATGGGCTCTTTGTGGCCTCCAGCAAGGCAGGAGGGACGCATGGAGAAGATGAGGGATAACTCACACGTCTTCCCTGTCCTGCGCAGAGACACAGAGCCAAGAGAAATACCCCTGGGGGCGGTGGCACTGAGATGCTGCCTTCCCCTCACCCATCGGAGAGAGGAGAAATCAAAGGCTGCCTCCCTTCCAAGGATAAAAATACAATTAGGAAGCAATTATCTGGGTTGCCTCGTTAAGCAACTTCAAAGGGAAGCGCCTTACCCCCACCCCCCAGCCTGCGCTGGAGTGGGCTCTGCTCCTGGCACAACGGGTGCAGGAGGAGGAGGAGGGGGCAGGAATGGAGGCGAAACTGATGGGGATTTCTCTGGGGTTTTAAAAAAAAAATAAAAATAAATACAAGTCTTTCAGGAGACAGTGCTGGTTTTTGGCAGTCTGCCCTGGCAAGCAGGCTCCTTCTGCCCTACTCAAGGCTGTGGGCTGGAAAACAAGTGAGCTGACCACCTGCAAAAGGAGGTGGAAAACACCCCCAAATTCCTCCTTTGGCTGTGGACCTTCCCCCCATGGCATCCCCTGGGTGCAAAAAGGTGCAAAAAGCAGCCGACTGGGGCAGGGGAGGCCTGGAGCAAAGCCAAGCATCCCCCAGGAGCAGCCTGTCAGACACCAGGGCACCCCATCACCCACCGGTGGGGTCAGACGGGTCAGGGACTTGCTCCAGAGGGGTTCCTGGACCTGCCACCCCTCCAACCCCAGCGCGCTCCAGCCCCAAGGATGGATGCCGGGAGCTGGCTGGGCATCGGCCAAGCCTCAGCTCTGGTGCAAAGAGCTGCAGGGAGCTGAGTCCACCCCCGGCCAAGCCGGGCTTTGAAGCCGGCTGAGAGCAACAGAGCCCTGGGGACCTCCCTGTCCCCTGCAGATGAAAGGCCTGGCCGAGGCGGGGATGGAGGATGGTTGGAGAGCGGCTCCTTCCCATGCCTGCAAGCAGGACCGCGGTCCCAGGCCGCTGAGCTCACAGCTCACAAGACCGAGGAGCCCTGGCCAAGGCTGGCAGAGGGCACTGGGGACACGGGTGGACACTGGTGGGAACACCACGGGACTGTAGGCTGCTCGGGGCACCCGTGATGGGGTTCTGGTGGGACCTCCACGATGTGCAACACCGTTAGGTGCCTGCTTTTATTCACATGGGCAATTCAAGTATCACTGGAAGTAGTTGTCCCTAAATCAGCCCTCCCTGCTGGTGCATTTCAGGGGGGCAAGACAGGCCACGCTGGGAGAGCTGCAGGCACCTCGCTATGGCTATGCTCTCAGCCCAGAGACAGCTTTTTTTTTTTTCCTCCTAAAAAACTTTTTCCCTCCCAGCTTGCTTTTTCTGCAGGGGAGGGCTGAGCCTTTAAATTCAACAGACCTTCCAGGTGGTGCCTATTTCCCCACCTCTGCTTTGCTCTGCCTTTTCCCCGGCTTTGATCAGCACCAGGGCAGGGTTCTCACAGCTCTCCTCCCCTGGAGCAGCAGTGAGGGGTGTTTGGGTGCAGCCCCTGCCCGGTGAGCAGCTCAGGCCCCGATGGTCCCCCTCCAGCTGTGCTGAGAGGGGGAACGTGCTAAAGTCACCCTACAATCTGATCTGGGGTGGTGCGAGCAGGTAAATGGGGCTGGCAGCCTCCAGGGTATCACCTCTGCCTGCCCTGTGCTCCCTGGGGTCCCATGTGTCCCACAGACTGTCTGCAGCAAGGGATGGGCTGCAAAGAGACAGTCGTGGTTTTGGGGGGAGAGGTTGAGATCAAGTATTTTTGGGGGCTCTGTGGGGAGTAGAGACCCGCCACAGCTCATGCCACGTGTGCTGGTAGGCGCTGGGCTCCTGCGAGAGGCAAACTGACCTCCCAAAGTGACCTTTCTTCTCCTGTTTTCCCTCTGCTGCAGAGACCCCGGGCCTGGAGGAGTGCGGCCAGCGAGCCAGAGCCCTGCTGGCCCCCCCAGCCCTGCCGCAGCCCCAGGCGTTGCTCCTGCGCCAGCTCGCCCGCCACTTCTGCCGCCTCTGCCAGGGCGCCCGCAGGAGCCGCCTCTCGCCCCGGCTCCTCGGGGAGCTCTTCGGGGAGCTGCTCCTCTGCCCTGCGGCAGCCAGGTGAGGTGCCCCTGCCATGCACGGGATGGGGCAGGCGAGAGAAGGGTGCTTGTACCCAGGCACTGGCACGCTGACCCCAGCCAAGCTGGTTTTGCTGGATGAGAGCGCGTGGGCAGCTCAGCCCCGGGGTTTTCTGAAGGGGGAGGCCAGAGCTGGGAGCCCCCATCCCAGCTGTGATGCTCTGACATCACACCCATTCCCACAGTGACCAGGTGTGGTGACACACGCAGGACTGGGATATGCAGCATCGCCCCAGTCCCACAAGAGATCCCTTGGGGCTGCTGGCTCCTGTCCCAGGGGCGTGGGGGTCTCTGGGGGGGCTGAGCCGCTGGCACCCTCACGGACCCCCCCGCCCCTTCTCCCTGCAGCACCGAGGCGAGCCCTGAGCTCCACGCAAGGATCCTCGAGTCCCTCATCGTGGCCAGCGAGGCGGTGGAGGTGCCCGCAGCCCCTGGTAAGAGACACCCAGCCAGCGGCGGTGGGGGCAGCGGGAGTGAAATTCGGAGAGGCGATAGCATGTCGCAGGGTGGTTTTGGTGGCCGGTGCAGTGACGGGAAGGTGCCCGCGATCCTGCGCTGGTGCCCGGACTGTGCTGGCTCCCGGGCCAGGCATGCTGTTTTCCCATTTCCCTCCCTCTTTTCTCCTCAGAGAGACTGGTTTGGGGACATTTCTTTGCAGCATTCTCTCGGAAGGTTTGCAGCTGTTTTCTTGCTTAATGTCTGTGTCGCTGCGCTTTGGTCCTGGTGTGGTGCCAGCGAGTCCTGCTCCGGTGTTTCGGGGGTCTCAGTGGGTGCGGGTGCTCTCAGTCAGGGGCTGCTGCGTGACTTGTTTCAGCGAGCAGGGATCTGGCTGCAGTTCAGGAGGAAAAAAAAGTAGCAAGACAACCATAAAATGGTAGGCTGGTGCTTGCTACAGGATCAAATCTGGGTTTATGATTTTTGACTTGTGTTTAGTTTTCCTGTGGGCAGAATTATGCTGTGTCCAACGAGGCACTGCTGCCCCGGCCATGGGGCATTCCTGGGGATGGGGACAGGCCCTTGTCCCCCACTTCTCTGTGCCTGGGCAAATAGCTGGGAGTGTGTTCTGCTGCAGATCGTGACCCTGCCCAACCTTCAACCTGCAGGACTGTATTTATTCTCCCTTTATTACCAACACCAGCACTTGCCTCCACCAACAGTTTGCTCTTCTGCTCTGGTGGCTGAAGTCCCAGCCCTCCACTGAACACCTTCTCTTGCTGTGTCCCTTTTGCTTGGTGGCACCTTGTGTCCCATCAGTGTCCAAAAGCAAAGGGCATGCCCCTTCTGCCCTCTGCAGCGCTCCAGGGATGGGAGGCGAGCAGTCCATCCAGGCAGGGATGTAGGCAGGAGGGAGGGAGGGCACTTGGTGGAGCACAAACCTTGAGCACCACAGAGGTCCATCCATGTGGGATTCCATCTCCAGGTACTGGAGCTGCCCAGACCCCAGGAGGCACAACTGCTTCCAGCCCTCCTAGCTGGAGATGTGTTGGCGTTGGCCCTGGTGCATCCTGTCTCCTTCTGACGTACCCGGGTCCTTGTCATCGCCCTGCCTCCCTGGAGGCTGGCCAGGCCAGGCAGGATTGCGACTCAATATTCCTCATAAATCAGCCCTTTCAGACTTGTCACTTATTGCTCTCCCCTGAGCTCTCGCCCATGAGTTTGTTGCGATCCGTGTACTTCTTCCCCGCGCTGATCCAGATGTTGGGCAGCTGCAGCCTGGCAGTCCCCGGGGTCCCTGTTGCCATCCCCAGACCCTGCGCTGTCGCCTGTCGTCCCCATCCCAAACTGAGCAGAGGGGCTGGGCAGGACTCTGGGGTCCTCGCTCCCTTTCTGGGTCAAAATCCCCTTTATGGGCACATCCTGACGTGGGCACCCCACAAGTGTGGGGCAGGGCACGGGGCACCTGGACTTGCTGCCCCACGGGCTGCCTCACTGCGGGACTTCGGATAAGTCCTGCCACCTCCCCTCTCTTCGTACCTAAGAGTGAGGATATTATTACTTGGCTGTCATCACATTAGGATGTTGGAAAGCTTAATTAAATGCCTGCAAAGCGTTTTTTGAGAGCTGCGGATGAAAGGGGCTATATATAAAGTGTGAAGAATTATTATTAGCAGTGGGGTCCACGCCCCAGCCCCTCTCCCATCCCTCCGACCCCGTTCCCCCGCTGCCCCCACATCCCGGCACCGTGATTATTTTTGTACATGTGTGGAGTTGTGGTTTTATAATTATACATGTAAAATAGCTATAAATACTCTGCAATAACACAGCGGGTGTGTGCACATAGCACAGGAATAGGAGTCGGTAGCTGACATGGAGGAAACCGCGGTATGACCTCATTCTGACTCAGGCGTAAATATACCTTATGCGAGCGGGTGGCTGGGGGTTTGGGGGCAGCTGGGGGTGGTTTTGGGGCTGCTTGGGGGCTGCAGGGACAGTGGCTGCCTTGGAAGGAAGGGTCATGTTTTGGGTGAGGTCCAAAGCTGGCTGCTATCCTCAGGGAGGCTCCTGGGGTGTCAGGGTCCCTCCTCTCCCTAGGGCTGACGGTAGAGGCTTGGATGTGAAAATCATCAAGAACAAAAAGGTAAATTGTGAAATCTGGTTCCTGGAGAGACTTTCTGGGGTGGATTCGCTGTTGTTGAGTTTTGCCGCATCCCTTCCCGCAGGCGCTGCTCATGGCGGGTCTCTGCAGCCGCCTGCAGACGGGCCGCGAAGGGCAATGGCACGGGATGGGTCTGGGATGGGTCTGGGATGGCTCCTGAAAGCTCTTCCCAGCGACCAAGGGATGCGGAATTGGGCCGTGCTGGAAGCACTGGTCTGCGTGGGGCCATGCACTGGTTGGCAGGATGGGTGGCAAAGCTGGGACGGAGCCTGGGGCCGGGTGGCCACATCCAGGCCACCTCACCCTGCTCTCCAGCAAGCTCCCGGTGCTGGGCAGCCATCCCCAGCTCAGCCCAGGGGCATGGGGACATTCCCCAGCCCCGTGGGGACCCAGGGGGGCAC
>VXBL01006982.1:354980-366939 GCA_013400195.1 Aramus guarauna | reverse complement strand
CGCGGCCCGGCCAGGGGCCCCAGGGGGCCGGGGGGGGGCCGGTGCCCTACCGGGGGGGGGGTATGCATCCGCGGACGGCAGCGTGGGGGCTTTCACGGCCGGAGGAGGTGGCACTTCATCCAAATCCAAGCCGTGTCCCAGCACCCTGCAGGGAGAGAGGATGTGCTCATCCCGCACCCACTGGGTGCCAGATCCCCACCCAGGACCCCGACCCACACCTCTGCCGGCACCCATCCGGCCCAGTGCCAACCCCACCAGCCTCACGACAGGAGACTCATCCCTGCCCAGGTACCTACACCCGGCTGTCCCCACTGCAGCTCTCGGCCCCCTCCCATGCGACGAGGAAGCAGGACTTCTGCTTGGGAAAGCCCCGGAGCAGCTCGAGGTCGGAGACGAGGTCCAGGACATAGTCATGGCCGGCCAGCTCGGCCCACTGGGCGCCCGCCTTCATGGCCACGGACCAGCCGCGCCAGCCCTCCAACAGCCCCCTGCCAACAGCGGGACACTGGGGATGGGCACCGGCTGCCAGTGGTACCCTGGTTCCATGGGGACACCTTGCACATAAGCTGGGCATCCCAGCTCTGGGCTCCTGGGGTCACCCAAAATGTCACCCCTGTGCTCGCCCCGCTGGACGGGTGGGTGCCAGTCTGGTGGGTACCTGTGCTTCAGGACATCCCCCGCCAGGTCCTCGCCTGTGCTCCAGGAGTGGACAGGGCAGGAGAACTGGTCACCTGGGGAGGGACAGGCGGTCAGCAGGTCCCGCTGGTCACCTCCTGCCCGTGACTGTGACAGGGTGGCCAAGCCAGGATTGGCCCTCCCCGCTGCTGTGCCCCTAATCCCGTGCCACCCCGCACCGTTGAAGCAGTGGAGGTCAAGCGCCATGCTGGCTTGCTTCCTGTTTGCCGTCCACTCCAGCAGCGAGGGCGGGTAGGCACGGGCAGCCGCGGCACCCAGCTGCGACCGTGCCATGGCGTGCATCAGCTTGCGCTGGCACACCGGCTTGTAGCCAGCAAAGGCGTAGTCAGACACGAACCTGCGGGGAAGGGATGATGCTACAGGAGGGACCTGGGCAACTTCCCCAGGCACGTGTGCCAGGCTGGCCCCGGGGACCACAGAGGGACCCCAGAGCATCCCCAGAGGGACCTGGGCAGCATCCTAGACAGATGTGCCAGGAGAGACCCAGCAGTGTCCCTGGGCACACGTGCCAGGCTATCCCCGAGGGTCCCATCCAGCCCCGGTCCCCAGCTCCATCCCCAGCCCCGGCTCACTTGAGCAGGTACTTGTCGAAGGTGGCAGAGGGGGGAAAGGCGCTGAGGCAGGCGGCCAGCAGCAGCCAGCCCCGCTCTTCGTTGTTGACGTTGGTGTTACGCCAGACCTGGTTGGCGGCTTGCGCCAGGAGCTCGTCCCGCAGCCCTGGCACCGACAGCCCCTTCTGCACGATGTAGTTCCCAAAGAGGGTCTCCTGTGGGCCGCCCAGCCCCGGGTCCCCCATGAACCGCAGGATCTGCCACGGGGACAGTGAGGTCCTCCCTCCGGCCTCGGGCAGGGAGCGGGCAGGGGACTGCAGTGCCGGATCCTGGGCTGTCCCACCTACCAGCTGGAAGAGGCTGAGCGCCTCGTGGCACAGCTCCTCGTCCAGCCGGGTGAGGGGGGCTGCCAGTGGGGCCGTCAGCATCCCGAACGCCGGTTCCTGCAGTGACACCCGCACCCGTGGCTACCCGGGCCCCGGGGACAGCCTCAGGCCTCAAGGGTGCTGAGTGTGGCGTTGGTGCTGGATGGGGACTATGGGGCTGCAAAGGGGCTGGGGTGCAGGATGGGGCCGGCAGCCTCCCGGCAGCAGGACAGAGACGGGCTGGGGCTGTGCTGGCAGCACCAGAGATGCCAGCACCTCGGTGAGGCTGAGAGCAGGATCTGGCCCTGGCACTGTTGTTTGGGAGGCCAGGGACTGGGAAACACAGTAAAAATAGGGGGCAAGGAGGAAGAAGGGGGCAAAGCGACCAGGGATGGGGCTGAGGTCCCAGGAGCAAAGCGACCTGGTCTCCCGCCCCAGCGTTTCCAGATCCGCCCCGCGTCGGGCGTCCAGGAGGGCTCGGCAGGTCTCTCTCCGATAACCTCAGCGGGGTCCCCCCGGCCTCTGGAGACGACAGGAACCCACGGGGAGGGAGGGAGGTGGTGGCCAGCTCCCTGCAGCACCGCAGCCACCCCGGATCCAGCCCCTCTCACACCCCGCAGCGTCCCCACAGCCGAAGCCAGGGCAGAGCCCGGTGGGATGGTGCGGGGAGCCACCAGGCAGAGCCGCCACGGGGACCCTGAACCTAACCACTCAGCCAGGACCGGGGCTCTGAGGACTCCCCGAAAGCCGGCTGCCTGCCGGGCAGGCTCCCCGCTGCCGGACTGCGGCGCCCACCTTACCTGGAAGTGGCCCCGCACGTACTTGGCCATGGGGTAGTTGTTGATGTCGAGCGGGAGGGTGAGCTGGGAGTCGGGCTGCAGCGCCGGTGGCGGCACCAGGACCACGCAGCCAGCGTTCACCTCCCGGGCGGCTACGGTACAGAGGGCAGCTACGGCACGGCCCCAGGGATGGGGATGAGGGGCTGGGAGAGATGCCGGTGGTGGTGCGGGACCTGCTCACCTGCGGCAGCCTCCAGCAGCCCCATCAGCTCAGCCGGGATCTCCAGGTGGGTGACATCCACCACCTCCCTCCTCGTCAGCTCCTGCCGGCACAGCACAGGGATGCACCTGCTCACCACGCTGCTCCCTGCCGCAGCACCCATGGGTGCCTTGGCGGGAAGCATGGGGATGGGCAAGCACATGGCAGGGACGAGGGCACAGCAACATGGGCTGCACATACATCACACATGCACGGTGCCCCCAGTGTCACACACCCGCACCCCATTACCTGCTTCATCCTCTCCTTCTCCTCTTCCGCCCGCCGGCGGGCATCTTCCTTCCTCTGCAAGCAGAGCGGCCACGCTGACCCCCCTCCAGCATGGAGGGAGACCCGAAGGCAGCAGGACCCCCCTGGGTGCCCCTGAACCCCTGGCATCACCAGGCTTTCACCCCAAAGAGGCACTACCCTTGCCCCATCGGGCATGGAGGCGGTGGTGGGGATGGGGTCTGAGCGGGGGGGGCTCAGGGTCTGGGGGTGCCACTGTGCCCTCACCAGACCCACCACTGAGCACGCAGCAGGGTGGGAGCAGATACCCAGGACCCCCCTGGGATGTGCCAGCCCCCGCCTCACCTTGAGGTACCGCCGGCGGTTCACGTAGATGTGTACCAGCGACCTGAACTTGATGAGCGTGTGCCGCATGCGCCGGTACCGCTNTTTCGGCGGAGGGAGCGGAATCGCCTCTTGATGAAGAAGGTGCGAGCGTAGCGCTGGAGCGTCAGCGCGGCCAGATGATGGGCACGGGCTCGCTTGCTTTCCAGCGCCTGGTAAAGCTGCTCCTTCAGGAAGAGCTGGGGGGGGACAAGGCCGTGAGCCCCCCGTCCCGGCCGTACCTTCCCTGGGGCATCGCCGGAGCCGAGCCCCCTGCCTGGCACTGTACCTTGCTGACGCCGACATAGTACATGCTGGGGCTGACGGGGCAGAGGTTCCTCAGCATCTCCACGCAGTTGGCCCCATTGGGAATGACATTGGACCACATGTCGACGAGGCAGCGGTACCTGGGCGAGGCCGTGACAACGTCACCGTCACTGCGTGGGTCCCTTCCGGGACACTGGCACAGACCCTCCCCGTGGTGATGAGCACCGTGTCTGGGACAGCAGCTTCTCCTGGTGCTGTGTGCCACGGGGGGGGGCTCCCAGCTCCCACCGTGGAGGACCCCCAGGCCAAACATTGCCCCCTAAAACACCCACAAGCTTTGTGCCTCCCCTTGCCCAGGACGGTGGTGCCTGCCCCGCAGCCCCCAGGCACCTGTCAATGAAGACAAGGAAGGGGATGTGGATGGGGAAGCCTTCCTTGCGGATGCGGATGGTCTCCAGGATCCCCGAGTACCGCAGCTGGCTGCTGACCACGTCGGCTTCGAAGAGCCCTGGCTCCTGCGGGGGGTGGCAGGGAGACGCCTCGGCAGCCGCGTGGACAGACCCCTGCCCACCGTGTGCCCACCACGCTCCCTGGGCTGGTGAGGAGGGGAACGGCCCACGGGCAGCCAGCTCTCACCTTCTTGTTGTTGGGTTTGAGGCAGCGCACGAAGAACGGGTTGCACCTGCGATGGAGAGACCCTGTTGGCCACAGGAGACAAAGCCACCCTGGCCACTCTGTGCTCGGGTCTGGCTGTCGTCCTCCTCCTGCCAGCCCGGAACATGGCCTGGCTGCCTGTCCTGCCCACCCTGCCTGCCCTGACCTCTCCATCTTCTCCACCAGGTCCAGGAGGGACTGCTGGAACCGGGCGGCCACGGTGGGGGCCTTGTACCGCCGTGTCCTGGTGCTGCTCCTCCTGACCAGGCTCCTCTGCCGAGCCATCACCTGGGCATGGCCGAAGAAGAGGTTGGCCACCACCTTGGGGAGATGGTAAGGGTTAGGGAGGAGGAAGGTGGCTGGGATGGTGCAGCTCTCCCGCCTCATCTTCCCAGCGCAGTCACTGCCTTTTTGCCCAGCCCTGAGCGAGTCACATCTCCTCTTTGCAGCTGGGATCCCCGGGTGGGGATGGGGAAGCACAAGAGCAGCCCACATGCCCATCTGTGCCAATGCTGGAGAGGTCAAAGCCCAGAGCACCCCGTGAGAAGTGGGCACAGGGTGGAGCTGGAGGCATCCTCTGCTCCTGGTCCTGCTGGGCTTCACCTGCCATGGGAACACACGCTTGGGGACATGAAAAGTGGCGTGTATGGAAGAGGGCTATCTGTGCTCAGTGTCCCCCCCCAGCACCGCAGAGCTGGGTCCGGGCAGGGCCCTACCTTGGTCCTGCTGCTGATGAACAGGTCCAGCACGTCCTGCCGGACCTGGTCGTAGTTTTTATCCAAAAACTTGTGAACCTGGCAAAGAGCAAAACCTCACAGTAAGGAGCCCAATGGCATAATGGGGGTGGGGAAAGAGCTCCAGGCTGGGATGGGGGGGCCCCCAGCCAGACCTCTTGGGCTGCCCCTCACCCCGGTACAGGATCAGCCCCATAAACCTCCTCTTTAACCCTCCTTAAAACCCCAGCTAGGCATCCCACTGCTGCACACCTGGTAGGTCACCTTCCCTGCGTAGTGCTTGATGGTGAACTCGGGCAGCGGCATCTTCGGCTTGGTGTACAGGGGGTTCGTCCCGTGGTGGTAGTGACACTTCTGGAGGAACGTGTGGTCAGTAGCCTGGGGACAGACACAGGGGTGAGATGTGGCTCGGGCAGCTCAGCAGCCCCGGGAATGTAGGCAGCGGGATGGGGATGCCTGGACAACTGGCCAGATCCTGCTCTCAGTTCTGCCACCCAGAAACTGCACAGTCACGGGCATCTACTGCTCTGTGCCTCAGTTTCCCCACTGGCACAGAGGGTGCAACCACCCTTCTCTCTTATACAGGGCAGCTGGGAGGAGTTTTTCAGTAATTCCTGCAAAAGCCAGTCCTCTGGGGGAAGTTGCTCCGGTGGCACTGACCTGGGACCTCTTGGGGCTTGTCCAGGTTGTCCAGGACAGCCCAGGAGCGGAGCAGCCCCAGGCCACGGTGACACCCCGGGCACGGTGATGGCTCAGTGCTGCCATCCTCACTGCCTCGGCACCAGGCAGCCCCTCACCTGGGGGAAGCAGCTCTGGTCATCGAGGATCCGGAGGATGCCGTAGGGCTTCTGGGAGATGAGGTCGATGCAGGGCTGGTTGTCACTGAAGGGGATCTCCTTCCACTCGATCTGCTCCCGGAGGTACTCCTCCTGTGGGCCCGGCACTCCGTCAGCCCCACACCCCCAGCCCCACGGCGGCACTTGGCCTGGGCACAGAGCTCAGCACCTGCTCCTCCTGGAAGACGATCTTGTTGAAGAAGAACTGCAGGTACTCGTTGGCGTAGTTGATGCATAGTTGCTCAAAGCTGTTGAAGTTCAGGTCCTGCGAGAAGAAGGGGCCACGGAGTCTGAGACCCCACAGCCCTGGGACCGGCAGATGGGGTGATGGAGCCGGGATGGATCCTGCTCACCTCGAAGCCGTAGATGTCCAAGATGGCGATGGAGAGGGACTCCTGCCGCGGGTACACCAGCTTGTTGATGCGTTCCGTGAGCCAGCCAAAGAGCAGGGAGTAGAGGGTCTTGGCAATGGCATCCCTGGGAAGGGACAAGAGGAGCAGAGCGCTGGAGCTCTGCCACGGCACCGTTTACACCCCCACTACCGTGGCCAGCACCCACCACAGCCCCACGGCGTGCATGGGACAGCCCTTGGGGCTGCGGTTTTAATCACTGGACAACCTAATCTGCACTGAGGGACCTGACCGTGCCCTGTCCCAGCCTGGAATTTCACCTCCCGCCCCATCCCCAGGGGTCAGACACCCCCATGCCCCCACGCAGCCCCCCCTTCCCTCTACCTGGCATCCACAGCACTTTCAACAGTCAGGGGGGTAAAAATCTTCTCCCGCAGGGTTTCCTGGTTGGGACGCACAAAACCAACGGTGTGATGGAGTTTTAGCAACACCAGCTTTGGTCCCCAGGGACCAGGGACCACCCTCCCTGCCTGTGCCCCCCCCACTCACCGTCACCTTGAAGGTGATGGCTTTCTGCAGGCCCTCGGGGGAGACCTGCAGCAGCTCAGCCACTGTCCGGATCTCCGTGGCGCTCACCACCGTGGCGACCTCCTGGCAGTCGGTCTGCGGGACACGGTGAGGCGGTGGGATGCAGTGACTCCCCCTCCGCCACATCCTGAATCAGACCCGAGGAGAGCAGCTTGGCTCCCCTTGGGGTACCTCGTATTTTTCGAAGTAGACGTTGCCCAGGTGGAGGACAGAGGAGAGGATGCGGAAGATGCTGTTCTGCTCCTCCACACTGAAGCTCAGCACCTCCATGGTGTTGAGCAGCCGACGGAAATCCTCTGCGTCATCCTTGCCGGGGATCTCGCAGTTCCCACCCTGGCGTGGCCCCCTCAGTGCCATCAGTAGGTCCCGGCAGGACACCCCCCCGCCCCCCACCCTGAGCACCCTCCCCATCCGCACACTAAATCCAGGAGGACTCGGGAACTCACTGGCACCCCAAGCTTGGCCAGCCCCCCCAAAAAGCAGGCAGTGTGGGGGGGGTTGGGCAGGGGGCACGCTACCTGGTTCAGGTAGTAGTAGGTCTCGGCGCCCTGCAGGCAGTACCGCTGCCGCTGCTGCGTGGGCAGCCCTGCCAGCATCTCGTAGAAGATGTGGTAGTTGCGCTCGCTCTTGGCCTGGGGAGCAGAGGACCGAGCTGGGGTGGGGGCGGTGGAGGGGGCAGTGGCAGAGAGCAGAGCCCGGGACCCCCTCGCTGCCCACCTGGAAGACCACACGGGACTTCTCCAGCAGGTACTGCGAAGTTATGGCACCGCAGATCAAGCCGCTGCAGGGGCGAGAGTGGGCACCTGGCTGGCAACCGTGGCACGGGCAGGGCTGTGCCACCCCCAACGTGCCACCCCTGCCCCGATGCTGCCCCTGGCACATGGAGGGGGGGGGTGCCCAGTCTCCAGGTATCCCCCACTGGGATCTGTGGGCAGGGAGAGGTACCGGCTCCTGGAGCTGCTGCACCCCAGGGTGGCATTGGGCGCACCCCCCGTTGGGATCAGCGGGGCTGAGCGAGGGTGGGACGGAACATGGGGACAGGGACGGGGACCGGGAGCGGTCCGTGTGCCAGCCCAGGGCACAGCATCCCTGCCCCTACCCTACCCCTGTCTTCAGGCCACGTTGCTTTTCCCCCACCAAGGTTTGTCCCCAAACGTGTCCCCGTGTGTCCCACCCAAGGCAAGGGGCAGCCCGGCAGCGGGGCTGGGTTGGGCACCCCCAGGGCAGGGGGGGGAGGACGCAGAGGGTGGGGGCCGGCCGCACGCGGGCGTTGCTCAGCATTACTTACTCCTCCAGAAAGATTTCCACAAATTTCCCAAACCTGCTGGAATTGTCATTCCTCACAGTTTTGGCATTGCCGAAGGATTCCAGCAAGGGGGTCGCCTCCAGGATCTGCCACGGCGATGGGGAGAGCCACGGGGTCAGCCCAAGCACCCCGACACACCACTGGCTTTCCCCAAGGCTAGGAGACCCCCCCTTGTCATCTTCCCACCCGTGACACGCTCTCTGCCACCTCCTGTCCTGTGCAGCCACCCACGGGTGCCAAAATTCAAGGTGTGCACCCCGTCTGGGTTGCATGAGGATGCAGGAGAGCGCCAGGACCTCATGCACATGCATGCACTGAACTCCAGCTTTCCATCCCCACCGTCCCCCCGCGGCGGGGGTGACGTGGCAGAGATGCCACCATGATGCTCAGTCCCCTTGTACCGTCCCAGCTCACGTGTCCCCCCCAGTACCTCTATCTGCCGTGGTCCGGATGGAAGCGTAGGGTCAAGGAGAGAGCAGTGGAGCAGTGAGCAGGGGGTGGAGGAGGGAGCAGGGAGGTGGGACAAGGGGACAGGGAGGGCAGCGTCCCCAGGGCAGCACCCTACCTGTGGGGCAGCGCTGCGTTTCTGGCTGACGGCTGCCAGGTAGCGCAGGATCAGCTTGGTGGCTTCGGTCTTTCCTGAGCCGCTCTCCCCACTGAAATGCAGATGGGGGGCATGGCCGGGGCTGTCACCAGCCGAGCAGGGGGCTGGGAGTGCATGCACCCCAAACCCACCCAGCGCCCCATCCTAGAGGCACCCATCGGCCCCAGGGCCAGGCCAGGCTGGCAGCAGCATCCTGGCAACTGGCAATTAGGGCAGCGCTGGTTAAGGGCCATCCCGGGGGGCTGTGCTGGGGGACAGCCGTGTCCCACCTGATGATGATACACTGGTTGTGTTTGGCATCCATCACTTTGGAGTAGGCGACGTTCGCGATGGCAAAGAGGTGCCTGGGGGGGCGGGAAGCAGAGGTGGAGGGTGCAGCACCACGTCACCCCGGCACGAGGACCTGGCTGACGCGGCCCCTGCTGCACCCCGAGCATCCCCGCACATGGACACGGCACCCCAGCACCCTGCGACTGAGGGTCCTCGGAGCCCTGGGACCGCCCAGCCGGGGGCTGCTGTAGGACCCAGGGGTGGGTGAGGGCAGATTGGGGTGCCCCTGTCCCCACAGGGCATTCGGGGACAGCCCAGTACTCACGGCGGGTTCTCGCCCAGCGCTCTGCCTTCGTACTGCAGCACCTGCTCCGTCCCGTAGATGTTGTAGAGCCGGTATGGGTTCACTGACACCAGGATGCTGCCAATGTAGGTCTGTGGGAGAGCGAGGTTTGGGGCTGCAAGCACTCAGAGAGCGATCGTCCCCCCAAAGATCCCATGCCTGGGGTTTTTGGGGGATGCCGTGAATCCCTAAGCTTACGTAGATGAGCTGGCGCTCAAACCGCGTCCGGATGTTGCTCAGCACCGCGGCCTCCTGGAGATCCCTGGCACGGAGCAGAGGCTGCATTAGGGGGTGGCAGGGGGACAGGAGGTCTCTGCTGTCCCCAAGCAGGTCCTCGGCATCCCCAGCCCCAGGAGACTGGAGAGGGCCCCGTGTCGGGATGGGATGGGGTGGGGAGCAGTGGGGGCCATGGGGTGCACAGGGGTGGTTGCAATCCTGTTGACTCCCCGTGGTGCTGGGTCACGGCAGGTGGTGAAGGGGACAGGGACACTCACTCCAGCTGGGTCATGTCCTCCAGCCCGTCCTCCTCCTGCGGCTCCTGGTACCGCACGATGGGCAGGCTGCACAGCGACTGCATCTGCATGGAGCAAACCAGCCTGGCTCCATCAGCAGGGCCACGCTGGCCACCTCAGGCATCCCTCCCGGTCACTGCCACCACCCCAAAACCACCGTCTCTGACCCCAAAGTGGGGAGCTCTCAACCAGTGACAGCAGGGACCTTGACCAAGCATCCCACACCCCCAAAATGGGTTCCCCAGCAAGAGCACCACGTGTCAGGGGAGAGCAGCAGTGCTGGAAATGGGGACATGGGGACACCAGGGCATCCGTGGGGACCATCCTCGGAAAGCTGTTCTTGGAGATCCCCGGTCCTGCCCCCCACGGGCAGGTGGGAACAGGTTGAGACGAGTGTGCTGCCCCCACCATGACCCCCCACGGTTCACCCATACCCCTACGGGGAGTGCAAGGGGTGGGCAATGGAGGCCCCTGGGCAGGGTGGCACCCCCAGGGGAGATGATGGAAGGGGGCTGTGGTAGGGGTGAGCCGTGGGGCTGGGAGCTGCTCCCCACGGCCGTGCTCCACGGCCACGTGCAGACGTCACGTGGGGCCGGTGGCACGGAGGAGCCCACGCTGGCAGGCGGCCAGGCGGCGGGCAGGAAAGCGGACACCCACGGGGTCAGCGTGCCACCCGCGCCCGCCCCAGCCAGAGATCGGGTCTCAGCATTTCCATACGCGAGAGTCAAGTGTCCCCGGGGGGCCGCGTACGGGGGACACACACNCGAGCGCTGGCTCAGGTATCGGGCGATGTTGGCTCCCCGCTGGCTCGCCCACCGCCGGCTGCGCTGGGTGGGCTGCCGGGGGGGAACCTGCTCGGCCGTCCAGGCGTCGGGCATCTCCCGCACCCGCACGACGTGCTGCGTGGACCAGTGCTGTTTGTACATGCGGGACGCCCGCCGGAAGGAGCCCAACCTCTGCACCTGCGGCGTCACCACCGCGTAGCGCCCCGCGCCCTCCTCCCCGGCCGCCCCGTCACCCTCGACGGCCTCCGCCGGGCCCGGGACACGAGCACNTGCAGACGTCACGTGGGGCCGGTGGCACGGAGGAGCCCACGCTGGCAGGCGGCCAGGCGGCGGGCAGGAAAGCGGACACCCACGGGGTCAGCGTGCCACCCGCGCCCGCCCCAGCCAGAGATCGGGTCTCAGCATTTCCATACGCGAGAGTCAAGTGTCCCCGGGGGGCCGCGCACGGGGGACACACACACAAAACAGGCAATGACCGTCCCTTCCAGCCTGCTCCCCACGGCAGGACCCCTACCAGCACCCAGAGTACCCGTGGCCCCTCGCCCCCCCCCTCCCCCCCCGGGCACTGTAAACCCCCACGGCACCGATGGCTTCGCGTCCCGGTGAGCCGGTAGCCATCTCAACACACCGCCCCATCCCGGACCCCTCCGGCCGCTGGCTCGCCCCCCGGCTCCATCCCACCGCCGGCACCCGTGGCGGGCTCCCCGCCGGCATTACCTTGCTGCGCCAGGGCTGCTTGGTGCCCAGGTACCCGTCCGCCCAAGGGTGCCTGTCCCGCCAGCCACCCGCCGGCGAGCGCTGGCTCAGGTATCGGGCGATGTTGGCTCCCCGCTGGCTCGCCCACCGCCGGCTGCGCTGGGTGGGCTGCCGGGGGGGAACCTGCTCGGCCGTCCAGGCGTCGGGCATCTCCCGCACCCGCACGACGTGCTGCGTGGACCAGTGCTGTTTGTACATGCGGGACGCCCGCCGGAAGGNCCGTGGCGGGGGGTGACCGGCGAGCCGAGGGCTCTGCCGCGGGGTGCCGGGAAAGGGGTGCGACGCTGCGGTGAGGGGCTCCGGTCACCGCGCGGGGAGGAGGGGAGGATGGGGTGCCCGGCGTTGGCCCAATCCCGGCGGCCCGCCGGCGGGCTCGGCGATCTGCGGGTGCTCCCGTCCCGCCGGGATGGGCGCCGGGGAGAGGAGGGTGAGCGGGAGGAGGGACGGCGGGTGGGCGGTGGGGACGGGGGGGTTTTGATAGGGGCCATGCTCCCCACCAGCAGCGATGCCAGGGACTGCCCTATGGAGCGCCCCGGGGAGGGGCTGCGGCCCCCCGCTTCGGCCGGAGGGGAGCGGGGGGCCATCCCGGCAAGGGGCTGCCCGATGCGCTGGATGAAGGTTTTAGGGGTGCCGGGAGCGGGGCTGGGCGGGGGCGGCACCCCGGCGAGACCCCGCGGAGCACCCTGCCAGGGGGG
>VXBL01006982.1:326345-354248 GCA_013400195.1 Aramus guarauna | reverse complement strand
AGGGCAGGTGGGGGGACGGCGGGAGGGGGACGTCCAGGCGGTCCCTGCCGAAAAGCTTGACCTGGGGTCGGGGGAAGAGCCTGAATTTCCTGTTGAGGGAAAGCTTGGAGGAAAGCGTCTCCCGCATGCCCCGGAGCGAGGAGGCGCTGAGGATGGAGACGGGATATTCCCCGCCGTCCTCCTCCTCCTCCTCTTCCTCCCACTCCTCGGGCTCTTCGGCCTCGGCAATCTCCTCCAGGGCCAGGGCGTAGGGGTTGCAGGAGGACTGGGCGTGCGGTGCCCACCCTCCCTCGCTGTACTGGATGCGATGCTCGGGGTACTCGCCCCCAGGGTACCCCCCGGCGAGGGGCTCCCCAAAGTCCTCGTAGGGATCTCCCCTGTAGCCAAAGGGTCCCACCGCCTCCTCGCCGTACTCTGGGTCACTGCTGTAAGGGTCGTAGAGGGCGAGGGGGGACCCGGCCCCAAATGGTCCCTCATCCTCAAGCTCCGCATAGTTGTAGGGGTGCCTCAGCGGGTCACCCTCATCCCAAAAGCCCCCGTAGAAGCCATACTCTTCCTCTGCCTCATAGCCAGGGTAGTCAGCATAGGAGGTCGGCACCGTATCCTCAAAGCCATAGCGCACCGGATAGGCTGGGGTTTGGATGTACTCTTCCTCCTCAGCGTAGCCATGCTGAGGGCCATAGCCTCCATCCTCCTCCTCAGAGTAGCCATGCCAGGAACCATAGGCTCCATCGTCCTCGGCATAGCCATGCTGGGAGCCATAAGCTCCATCCTCCTCCTTGGTGTAGCCATGCTGGGGCCCATAGGCTCCATCTTCCTTCTTGGCATAGCCACGGCGGGAGCCATAGGCTCCATTCTCCTCCTTGGCGTAGCTATGGCGGGAGCCGTAGGCTCCATCCTCTTCCTTGGCATAGCCACGCCGGCGGCTGTAGGCTCCATCCTCTTCCTCGGCCCACCCATAGCGTGGCACTGGTGGTTCTGCAGGCGCATGCTGGGAGTGCCGCCGGGACGGACGCCGCACCATGCTGCCGTGCCTCTCCTGGCCATGCCGTGCAGCACTGGGGGCCGACAGCCCGCTGCTGCCTGTGATCCGCTTCATGTTGGCCCGGTGCCTGAGGATCTCGTCTTCCGCAGGGAATGGCAGCTTCCTGGCACCGATACGGGAGAGCCAGGCCGTGTCGGCCGCCCGGCTGCCCCCTGCCAGCCGCCCACGCCGGGAGAGCACCTTCCTGGCCAGCCAGCCTGTGGCAGCGGCCGCCTTGCTCAGCACCTGTGCCCGCGGCTTGAATTTCCTTTCCGGGCGCCGGCGGAAGAGGGATGCACCATCCTCGGCCGCCTGCCCACCCCGCCGCAGCAGCAGGAAGGACGGCTTCGCTGGTGGGGAGTTGTTGGCCGCCTCCTTCCTCTTCTTGCCCACGCGCTTGAAGCGAACCATCAGGTTAGAAGTGGACTTGAGCACGGCCTTGTTCTTCTTCTTCTTCCTCCTCTTGGTGCTGTGCTTCTGCAGTCCCCAGAAGAAGCGGGATGTGTTCTTGAACTGCCCCTTCTTGGGCCGACGCAGCCCCAACTTCTTGAAGCCCAGGAAGAGCTTCGAGGTGCTGCGGAGACTCCGCTTCGCCCGGGCCTTCGGTGCTGCCGCCGCCTCCTCCTCGGCCAAGCCAGGCTCTGCAGATGCTTTGGGCTGGCCCTTGGCCTCCACACTCTTGGCCCCTTTCTTCTTCTTGGCATTGTCGGCTGCCAGTCCCATCACCAACTTGGAGGTGCCCTTGAGGTTCTTCTTGGCCGGCGCGGCATCGCTCTCGCCCTCTTCCTCCTCTGGCTCCAGCTGCACCTTCTTCCCCCGGCCCGGCTTCTTTGCCACCACCCCCTTGAGCACCCCCTTCTTCTCCTTCCCCTTCCCCTTCTTGGGCTCCTCCACAGCCACCTCCTCCTCGTCCTTCTCCTCCACCACTTCCGTCTCCTCGCTCTCCTCTGCCTTCAGCAGCTCTGTTTCTGAGGTCTCCTCCGACTCGCTGGGCACTTCCATCTTGCCCTTCTTGCCATCCTTCCCTTTCCCTTTTCCCCCCTTCCCCTTGGTCTCCGCATCCTTTTTGGGCTCTCCCTTCTTGCCGGCCATCCCGGTGGTGGCGGGCACTCATGCTCCGGCCCCGGCGGGGCCCTGGGAGATGATGCCCCGTGCCGGCACGAGGCAGCTCCCGGCACACCGTCCAGCTCCCGACCCCGCAGCCTGCCCCGGGGGGGTATTTACCTGCGCCCAGGTTCGGCGAGGCACGTGCCCGTGCGTGGCTCCCTTGGCCGCTGGTGGCCCGCTGCTTGGCATGGCGCTGGGACGGCGGGACGGCAGTCCCGGTGCAGCCCGGCGGGAGCTGCCTCCTGCCTCCTGCGGCGCCCCGCGAGTTAGGCAGCACGGTGCTGGCAGCTGGGCTCCGGCTGTAACCCAACCGCCGGGGCTCGTGGCGGCATGAATAATGTAAGGGATGCGCCACTCCGGCCCCGAGACTTTTCCGAAGGAGGAGGAAAGGGCCCCCATGGCGGGGAGCATCCCCCTGGGGGGACACTGCAGGGGACAGCACAGAGCACCGTCACCACCCCAAAACTGGATCTTGCCACCTCCTCACACCTCAGGGCTCCCTCTTCTCTCCCCTGGGGAATCAGCCTCTTCCTCCAGCCAGCACGGAGAAGGAGGAAGCCCAGGGACCTCTTTGGTCACACAAAGCCAAACCACGGCACCAAGAGAGAGGAGACGCTTTTGCAGAGCCGAAGGGCACCGGGAGCACAGCCAAGGGGAGCACTGCAAAGGAGGAACCCAGCACCAGACCAAATTCCACAGCCCCGCTGGGAAGCAGAGAGGAGCCAGGAGCCCAGGGGGGTACCCCTCGTACCATGCATGTGCATGCAGGGTGCCAGACGTGCCCACATGCAGCTGGTGAGGGGGTTTGTGTGTGCTACATGTGCCCCATGGTGGTGCTGGCAGTGTGCTTGCACACACGTGTGCCCAGGCGTGGGGTGGCCACATCAAATGTTAATGCCAGAGCTGGATTCCTGCAGCTGCAAGTTCATGAAAGTTTAAGCAGCGTTGGTGGGAACTCGCTGCCCTGCACAGCAGGACCGGTGTGGGCAGCGGCTGCCGGTGGGCAGGGGCAGCACCCGCTCCACTCCCTCGCAGGGGGTAGTTGTGGGGACCCGTGGGAGGAGGAGAACCAGCAGCATCCAGCTGTGCAGCGGCTGGGGGAACCCAAGAACCAGCAGCAGTCACTGGACCGAACCCCAGGACCAGGAGAGCCCCATGGCTGGCACCCCATGGTGCTGTCTTCTCCCCAGCCTGGTCCCTTCTGCCACATTTGCAGCGGAGGAGGTACCAGTGGTGGTCTGAAGGCTTTGGCCTCCTCCCTGCATTAATTTCTGGGATGGAGACACTCTGGTGGGGTCTGCACAGAGGGAGGCTGCCCCAGAGCTGCAGGGAGAGCAGAGGGACGGAGCAGGAGGGGAGGCACCCAGCAGGTATCAGGAGAGGGTCTGTGGGGTGACATGAACACGGGATCAGTGGGAAAGAGCATCAGCAGAGCCCGAGCCACATGGGAGCATCACCTCACAGGAGCCCCACCGTGGCACTGGCGTGGTCCATGAACACGTCTGCCATCACCACCGTGCCATACGTAATGGGGCTGATGCAGCCTGCCCTGCCCATGGCACAGGCACCTGGCCCACACCACCCTCACGTCATCCCCCCTCCTGGCACGGGCACACGGAGCAACGCCTGGGCACCACGATGCAGCGGAGAACCACCACGGACACAGACATGGCCCCTCCCTTGGTGCTGGCAGCGAGTAGGGGGGTACCCAGCTGGCAGGAAGCTGCTACACGTCCCCAACTCTGTCCTGCCACCCTCTGTGGTCCCCACCTCCATCCTACCACCCGTGTAATCCCCACCTCCACCCCACTGCCCTCAGCAGCCCCTACCTCTGTCCCTACCACCCTCAGCTGAGCCAGGCAGTGCTGAGGAGGGACCGGCGGTGCTCTCCGTATGGCTCCCTGCACCGTTGCCATGGCTGTGCCTGCCCATGATAAGGGCTCTCCGAGAGGAGACGCGGAGGAAGGGAAAGAAAAAGAGAGCGGGCAGCCTGGCCTCAGCCCAGTGGGCTTCACCCCACGCAGGAGCTGCCTTCTGTGGTCCCAGCACCCATTCCAGACACCCCCACACCTCCCCGGGTTCATCATCCACGGGCACAGCGCTCACCCGCCTGTGCCACGGCAGAGCTGGGGAAGGGACTTTCATGCCCAGGCGCAGCGGGATGGTAGCAGATGCTGGGGGTGGGAGGGGGAACCCACAGCCATGAACCCCAAACTGGGGCACCCACGCTTGGTGGCTGTTTCCAGGGTGTCTGGGCACGACCACATCCAGCAGCAGGACAGGGGAGGGACTCTGGGTGCAAAACCTGGTGGTGAGGGGTTCCCCGGGGTGGTGATGGGACTGGGGCTCTAAGAGAAGATGGTCAGAGCATCCTCTGACCCTGTAACCCCTGGATGGCTTCAGCCACATGGATGAGCCAGGGACAGCCAGTTCACTCCAGGGACATGGACCAGTACAGCCCCTGTCCCACCAGCACAGCCCAGTGCCGTGCCAGGGCTGGGTGCAGAGAGGGGAGGGAGACTTTGGCCACCAGGTTTCTGCTTTGCCCACCCCAGCCCAGCACCATGCGCAGCTGCCCCGGACTGTACCTTTGGAGCACCGGCATCGGCGGGCAGAGCTCCTGGGGCAGCAGCTCTGCTGTCTCCAGGCAGGTCCGTGGTCACCGGCTGGCCCCAGGTCTGCTTACAGCCCGTTTCCAGTTACAGCCAGAGCAGGGCCCCGTGCCCTCGTGCCATGCCGGCCCCACCACCGCTGCGCCTCGCAGGAGCTCTGTGCCCCAGCCCAGCTGGCCAGGCACCTTCTGGCTGCGGCATCTCTCATCACATCCCCTTCCCTGTCATCAGTTCTGTATCATTGCGCATCCCTTTGAAACACCCGTGTGCACCCTGCTCCAGCCTTGGCTGCAGGGATGCCGGGAGCACAGGGACAGGCTGGACTCTTCTGGCAATGTGGCAGCAGCACAGCCCTCCAAGCCCCCAGAGCACTGCAGGGGGTTTCTCCTTGTCCCCCCCGAGCACCCATCACACCCCTGAACTGGCTAATTTCAACCCCGTCCAGTCCTTCCCTCCAAACCAAGGATGGGCACCCAGCATCTCCCAAACGATGCACACCATGTCCCTGCCTGCCGGCTGCTGCCTGACACCGAGCGCTGCCCACAAGGGAGGTGTTATGGGGAGGAGAGAGGCCGGAGCAGATGCTGGAGGCAGAGAGCAGCTGGGCTTAGCGTGTCCTGGGCTTCGCGCTGGCGTGCACCCAGGAACGCTGGCTGGCAGCCCCGGAGCCAGGTCGCAGCCCCGTGCCATCACCTCGGCCCTGCAGCCAAGACCGGGGGCCCCGCAGAGATCAGCTGCGAGGCTAGGCAGCTTTCCTGGGGTGCAACAGCCTCCAGGTAAAAGGAATTTGGGGAAGGGGCAGTAGGAGAGATGGGGCAGAGGCTCCTGGGGAAGGAGGGGGTGTTTAGGGGGGAAGCTCTGCTCCGGGGGGCAGTGGGAATGCTGGGACTGCAGGGAAGGTGCGAGTCGGAAGGTGAGATAAGGGGTCTAAAGGCAGCAAGCAAACAGGCAGGGACAACCAGAGACAAGAGTACACCCACACCACAGCGTTCGCATAAGGACCAACATGGCACACAAAGGTCCCTCCCCGGTCCTTCCCACCGTGGCTTCCACGAGCCCAAGGGATGTGCCACCCGGCTGAGGGACTCCCAGCCACTCACCTGGGGTAGCCTAGCTCACCCGCATTGCACCAGGCTGGCTCGGTGCTGCCCGAAGTCCCCGGCTCCGCCAGCGTCGTGCTCGTGGCCTCGCTCTTTGCCGGGGACCGTCACTCCCTCGGCAGCCGCAGGACCATATTTGCTGCCCGGCAGCTGCAGGCTGCTGCTTTCCAATGCATATTTGATGACTGCTATTATTCTCATCTCCACTCATGAGCGGAGGGACAAGAGCTAATCTTCCCTCTGCAGAGCTGGGGAGCGTCAGAGAGGGAGCGGCTGGAGGGGTGAGGGCAGCCGGCTCTGGCCCCCCTCCTCTCCCGGTCCCCGTCCCTTCCTTCCCCGGTAACGCAGCCCCCTTTCCTCCCGGGACGCAAATCTGCACCCCAGATGTGAACAGTCAGTGAATGTCCCTGACCCATTCCTGCCCCCAAGCCAGTGCAAGTTTAGGAGGAGAAATCACATGGACGTGGGGGTGGACGGACACACTCCCCCTCACACCCCTCTCCAAACAGAGCCGGGTCTAACCAGCTCCCCAGGCCGGGCACAGAGAAGGGATCAGGACACCCACCGTCTGACAGTACCAGCCCGCCCTCTCCTCCTGGGGACGAGCAGGGCATTTCCACCTGCCTTCACAAAGCACCTGAGATCAGCAGCCCAAAGAGCCTCCAAGCTTCACCCTCCTCCCTCCAGCACCAGGATCCCGCATCACACCAAACCGGGGACCCTTCTCCTGCAGCGATGGAGCCTTCCCAAACCCAGGGGCATCGGAGCATCCTGCTGCAGGCTCTGCACCACCCAAGCTGGGAAAACCTCCGCTTCCTTCTCCTCCATGCAGACACGTCCCTGCTGTAATGTGGTGGGTATTTATTATGCTGATTCCTCAGAAAGCGAGGGCTTAACTGCAAATTACAATCAATAGCCCCAATCCCCAAGGGGCAGGTTCATCATTTAGCAGGCGCAACCAGAGGAATTCAAAACTATTTGCCAGCCATAAATCCTCCTCACCGCAGCCTCCCGAGCCGGCCCCGCACAATGTGCGATGGCTGGTTGGGGTGACCCTTGTCAGCATTTGAAACAATTAAGCTGTCACTGCGGATCGTGACTCTTATATACAGCCCTGAGCAGCGCTTTAAGATGTCAGCGTGATGGGGTGAGGGAAGCTGGCTGAGGCGAGCCTGCTGCAGTAACTGTCTCTCATTGAATTAAATGAATGTATTTAGAGTCAGAGTCTCTTTTTATTACCTTGCAAACGATTCCTGACTAAATTAAATTATAAAAGGAGTGTTCAGCCAATCAAACCTGCTTGATTGCCTGGAACAGGCATTTTAAACAGAGCACGCCTCGGGCCGCCGCTGTTTCCAGGACTAGATGGAGGGTGGCTGATGGACTGTATCGAAGCCGATCCACCCCGCTTCACACCTGGAGTGGCGCTCAGCAGCGAAGCACAGCCGCACTCAGCGAGCGAAGCAGTCCCAGAGACAGGGCAGGATCAGTGCAGCCCCCCAGGAGCAGGGTACGGTGCTAATGAAACCAGAGTCAGGCAAAAAAGCAGAGGAAGGGCAGGGGGGCTGCAGCAGAGAGCAGACTGCCAGCCAGGCTGCCAAGGCAGCTTTCTCCAAGCATCGTCCAGCCAAGCCTTCCCTCAGAGAGCAGAGAAAACGCAGCGTGCTGCTCTTTGGGGGGCAAACGACAGCTCCTGCCTGCAACCCACCCCCCCTGCCCATCCTCCTGGGCAGGTGCTCCTGCCTTTCTCCAAACACTCTCAGCAAGGGGCTCTGAGCACACCTCCCCTTGCTAACTCCCCTCCCAGAGCTAACGAGGGGTTTGACCAGTTCCACAAACCTCAGGCAGCTCTGGTACAATACTAATACTGCAGTATATGTTCCCCCCTGCCCTTAGGACCTTGTTTTCTCAGGATTCGGAGAGATCTTCATGCAAACCTGCTCCTGCACTGAACTGCAATGTTTGCAGCTTTTAACGTTAGCGCAGAACAATTAGGGAAGCCGTCTGGAAGAATGAACGCTGCAATTAAATGCACGCGTTTTCAAACGCTGCTATAAACTTGCTTGCAAAAAAGCTACTCTCACTAAAAAAGGAAGTTAGCTTCTTCTGGCTTAACTATTTTTACTTCAGCCCCATTCCAAATTTAATCATGTATCAGTTCATTTTGAACAGGATAAAGTGCCCAATTTCCTAAATGAAGAGTAAGGCTAATTAGACAGAGGGGTTTTTAACGCTGGCATGCTAGACCAGTCAACTTGAAACCAGAACACACTGAGAGGTAGGCACGAACTAGCCAAGGACATGTTTTAGCAGCTAATACTGTGCATTTCAGCATTCATGCAAGCATCACCCATCTCCCCAACTCCAAGCACTACCTGGCCTAAGGACGAAGCCCAGTCAGCAGTTCTGGCTGCCCATTTGCGTGCCGGGGCTTGGCAGGCTCCTGGGTTTGGAGTGAAAAAGAAACTCAAGGACAAAATGAAACCAAAAGAACTCTTTGTGCGGGCAACCCTGCCTGTGCAACCTTCAAAGGAAATTTAAAGGGCAAGTTAATGTGCTGGAACGGCATCCCACCCAATTCACACAGAGAAGCGCCTGCTTTCTACAGCCAGCTCAGGCATAATGCGGCTAATTTGGAGTTCATTCTCCGCTAGCTGCCACCGCGGTCTGGATTTGCTCTGCACTCCAGCTGTGAACAAAGCCAGGAACAGGGAAGCGAACTTACAGAGTTCAAAGTCACCTCCTTAGCTTGGGTATTGTGTAAAATACCTATTTATCTCCCATCACAGCTCATCGAGTCCCCTCCAGCCTCAGAGCCCTCTTGCAGCCACTTAACAATCTAATCCCCCCCCCACAGCCTCCTGCAACAGCATCCAGAATTCCTCAGGTGGCCAAAGGTAAAAAAAAAAGAGAGAAAACACACCAAACCATTTACCCACTGGAGGCAGACACCTACAGTTCACATGAAATAGCAACTTTTATTTTCTCAAATAAAATAATCCTTCCATTTCTGCTCGATCAGTTTGTGAGGGGTGGGGAGGAGCACAAAGGAGAGGGAAGGAGCCCTGCTCAGACAAGTTTGCTATCAGACCTGTCCTCACAGTTAAGAATCCACATCAGACCGAACCATTTTTCAATGAAAGAAAATAAAAGCTATTGGCAACTCTTGATCCCAGAGGGAAAGAGCTGTTCTCTATCAGGCACTCTGAATTGTTTAGCATCAGTATTCAATGAAAAAGCATGATCAGAAAAATCCCAGTTTTCCGATGAAAAATATCCAGACAAGCAACAATGTTTAAAAGGGCTGGGGTAAAACCCATGTGTGGGATGGTACTTTGAGCTCAAAGAGCTGTCGCTGGAGTTTAGGGGTGTGACTGAGAAAGGAGATCCCCAGCAATACTCCTGGGGACTAACGGGCAGGACAAGAGCAAAGGAGGAAACTCCCGAGAGCTCCTTGACAAGCGGTACGCCAAAAGTGAATCCTCACTGCAGACTATGGCTCTGATCGTACCCTGCTGCAGCTTGGCCAGGTTAAGCATTCATTAACAAAGTTCCATTTCTCATCTCTCTCAGTACCAGTTGGACCAGGATGTCCTACAAACCCTACTGCAGAGCTAAGGAGAGGCACAGAGTGCCACGTTTTTCATGTTAATTGAGGTGGGACTGTTATAAATTCACCAGGGGTTGTTCTCAGATGAAAAGACTGAAGTCTCCATTGGTGAAAGTTGCAGAGACAACGTGTCCAGTGAGCAGGGGAGGGAGAACTTTGTTTCTGTTTCAGATCAATGCTTAAATTAAGTAAGTGGATAAGCAGCAAAGCATCAGCAATGTTCTCTCAGCCCTGGCTTCCCCGTCCCAAAGCACAGGGCCAGATTTGTTCCACAAACCCATACACCTCCCACTGGTTAAGCAAGCCACTGGTAGGTTGCACATGGATCCATGTGCAAACCCTACTAGGGGCAGGACGTTGCCAGCTGTGGGAACTGTGTCCTAGAAGAATTGGCTCCTTTTTTAAGAAACATTACTTCACCTGAAATGCTGCAAGATGGAAACCCATCTTCCCCATCCCCACCTGCACATACAGAAGCCTCATTTTCTGCCTTTCTCCAAGAGAAGGAGCTTCACAGAAGCTTTCTTGGCTATGGAACACATTCTCCCTTTTTTTTTTTTTTTTTGTCTTTCCTTTTTTTTTTTTTTGTTTGCTTTGCTTTTAACATGGTCAGTTCCAATTCTAGTGATTAAAGACAAGGCCAGGCACCAGCAAAGAAAAGGTTACTTCTTTACAATCTGAATGACATCTTCATGCTCCATCATATGGGTTAAGCCCACTCTTTGAGGGCTGTATTTTGTGCTTGTCCCCTTTAAAGCAAAATGGGGAGAAGGGTTAGGAGAAGACCAGTCAGAGACACTCAAGGACAAGTATTTCATTTGCTGTTAAACACTTACCCACACCAAGGCATATTTGAACTGGCTGGCTAATGATCTATGAATTCGATGGCACTGCAAGACAGACAGACAGCATGTGAGGCAGTTCAACGACACTACTTTGCAAACAACTTGCTCAATATCCAGGAACTAGAAGTGACTCAGGTCTATGTCAGAAATTACAATAGTGACTTTTGGAGCCAGTTAACAGCACTCAAAAGAATACAGAACAGACATGCAGAAATCACCACACTGCTTCCACATGCTTTTTCACTGGACTGCTTTAAGTAACTTTTTTTAACCTTGCATATCAGCTAGGAAAGCAACTCGAGGCAGATGGAATCAGTAAAGGTAGCAAAAGGAGAAGCCCGAGTAAACACTGACAGGTCCCGAGCTTTACGAAACACAAATCATAGCAGGCTCCATGAGGAACCTGCCTTCTACAGACAAGGAAATGTAAAAGATGCAGAGAAGTTACCACATGCTCCACAGAGGCTCCTTTCCGTAGAATAATGGCATCTGTAAAGTCTGGTCTCTCTGTGGAGAAGCAGGAGGGAGGAAAAAAGAAAAAAAAAAAAGCATTGGATTTCCATCAAGTGTGTTTCAATATGCTGACACCATCTCACATTGCCTTGTCCTTACTACTCCCAAATTCCTCCTCCCATTACACTTGCCAGCTCCCAGACAGAGCAGGTATCAGAGTACTTGAAAGGATCGAATCAGTTCTGTAGACACTCCATACCCACAAGTACAGTTACCAATGCCACACAGTCAACAGCTTCCTCACAATCCACCTGGTCCAACTACATTCCAAATACTTAACTTAGGACAAACAAAACCACTCAAGTCAAAACACACCTGCTCAAGTAAAACCAAACCACTCTGCAGTTTTCTGTAAAATCCCCAAGATTTCACAGCTTAACAAGCTCATAGAAAGTTCCTTAATCTCCTCACATTCACCCAAGTTCAGAGTCACAGCTGTTCACAACCAAACAGGCACAAGTTACTGACATGCCTTCATCACTGGGAGAAGCTGCAAGTGAATTACAAAGCAAAAGAGGATCAAAGGCACTCCTGAGCCTCGGGAGCCTGGGATGGGAATCACCAAACCTCTCTCAGCAGGAACAGGAGACCTCTTCCGGGTAGTGATGGGCTGAACAGTTCATCACAGAGTGTGCATAATAAGCAAGAAAGCTGCGAATGTGCAAACTTTATTTCCTTATATCATCATGCAAAGTCTTATGAAAATTCAGCTCTTCTATCACAGAGAGAATAGGAGAGCTGTGGTGGGAGACACACATGGGTGGATCAGATGGAACAGAAAGCATTTCCCAAGGGCTGAAAGCTGGTTAGGGACAACGTAATTGCAGCATTTCCAAGACACGAGATCGCTGACAGCCAGGCACCCAAGCCACACTAGCAGCCTGTCTGCCTTTGATGAGCAGCAGCTCTCTGTGCCTTTCAAACCTTCTCTTCAGCTAATGGTCACTTACGTCCTCGTTTCTTGGTGTAGATGCAGGTAAGTGCCAGGTATTCCCAGAGCTTCTCCAGCAAGTAGTCCAGGTTCAGTTTCATGCCACAGCTGCAAAACACGAGGAACATCTCTGTGTTTACTGTTTTGTGATTTAGAAATCCAGAAGAACAAGGTGAAATGTCTTATTAAAGTGCTAGGGAACAAGGGAAAAGTCTTTAATCAGGCCAGTAAAGGAAAAACAAGGTGAAATAAATAGCACTTTCAGAAGGGCAAGCAGCTTTGAAGCAGCAAAGCCCCAGTCAGATATATCAGCACTTCTAAGGAAACAAGCTAGACTGGCTTACTCTGGCCTGCAGAGAGTGTGGAGAAGCCAAGCAGCTGGCCTCTCCAGGGAAGGGAAGCCAGGAAAAAGCTGCACAGCGGCTCTGCTTCTCACCCCAGCAGCTGCAGGCAGCCCTGGGAGAAGTCCCTTCTCGGGAGACACTGGAGAAAGGGGTGGGAAATGAACCACCACACCATCAGAGCCAGCACATCAGGCAGCATGACAGGCTCCTACCTGATTACAACACTGTGGGGTCTCCGAGCAAGACGATCTACTTCCTCCATAGATATCTGGTCAATCTTGTTATAAACCTAAGTCAAAGGAAAAACAACACACCCTTTAGGAAGTCAATTTGGCAACCCTGCAAGGAAGTCAAGACAGGTACATGTAGGTATAACAAGGTAGTTCCAGCTTCTGGAACAGAAACTCAGATCCTGCCAGCCAGAGGGCAGGCCAGGGCTCTTTGTAAAATAAACTGTCAAAATTCAGAAGCCTAAATGTAAGTTTGGGCCCTTTAAAGTTCTCCCTTTGGGATGACTTGCAATGCATTCTCCAGCATCTTGGATTTCACTACGGGCCCAGTCGCCATCAAATAGCGCCATTAAGTGACCTCTGGCACAAGGGAGCAGTAGTGAAAACTCAAGCGCAGAGCCTGCAGCACAGGAACAGAAGGCTCCGCGCCATGGGAGCAAACCACATGCCACCAAGACAGCTCATGCTGCTCCACGGCAGCCAGCCACAAGAGGGCACAGGGAACGCACACAGAGCACAGCCGCACAAGTACAGCTTACAAAAAGCTCCCTGTTGAGCTGTGTTTTCCACCTCAAACCCCAAATCGTTACTGCTTTAGGAACCAGGAAGACCCAGTGTTTCCTTCAGCAAAGAATGGAGATGCTCGGTGCTGAAGAAGGCAGGCAGTTTCTGAGATACTCACGTAGAGGCACGGCATGTAGACCCTGTTGCCTACAATCACGTCAATGAACTCATCAGGGGAACAATCCTCTCTGAAGAGGACCTCAGCATTGAAGATTTCTGAGGTGAACGTTGTCAAGGCCCAAATCCCAACACATCTACGTGCTGCTATGAGCCAAGGGGCTGAGCTTGCTTGTGAAAGCCTGTTCTCAACCCAGCAAGCACCACAGACACAGCAAGGCTGTGCTGCAGCAGGTACCCCTTGACTCACGAGCTGCTGATAGCTTAATGGTCTCCCATTTTAGGAAAGGATACTATATTCATGGAGGATGAGCTGCACCAACTTCTCGGAGCACTGAGTCAATGTGACAGTTGAGTTGAAGGAGATACCTCCACCCTTCTTCGGCTGCAGGGAGGCCATAAAGCAAATTAAGAACAGTCTGTAAAATCCACAACCCCCCTTCAGCCTGTCCAACATGAGGGGCAGCACACGGTGACCTCGGCTTTGAGTAGGCAGCCAGACACAAGCTGTGCTTGCAGCAGCCCATGAAACCTCACCTTGAAGTAGATATTTGGCTTGCTTTTGTTCAGGCGGATTCCTACAGATTCCAGTTCTTTCTCCAGCAGGGCCCTGCAGGGACACTACACATTAGCACCTGTGAGACTGAGCGCAGTCAGGTGACACCCACACCTTTCCTTTTTGACTATCCTACTGATATGACAGTCATAGCCTTGCCATAAGCTTTCACTACGACCTAAAAACCACAGCTAATGCAGGACAGAGTCTGTGGTGGAAATCTAGGTTGGCATCCCCGCCTCCGAACAGCCGTCCTGTGGGAATGATCCTTCAGCTGAGAGGCCCAAGCCGGTTAACTAGCATGCTTCTAATGGAGCACAACCTCCATCTCATACTCAATAGCTTAAGTACTGGCTCCCCAACACGCATGGGATGACACTTCAGGGAGCTGCCATGTTTTCTGGGCACAAGGGAACCCCTGAATGTGGCCCACCACCCCACAGCTCCATATACCCAGAAGCACACGCTCACCTCTGCACTTCACCCTTTGTGGCATCCAGCATCATAATAACAACGTCTGCTGTCCTGGCCACAGCTATCACCTGCCGACCTCTGCCCTTTCCTGGGAAGAGAAGAGATGGCTGTAGCTCAGCAAGAGAAACCAGCTACGAGTTCTGCAACAGACAGGGACTCCTGCCCTGCATATCTGCTTGGAAGCAAGGAAAAAGACCCTGCAGTGCCGTACTGGCTGTAGTCAGCTGCTGGGTGGACCCTGAGCGAGTATATCTGGTCCATCCACACTGTCTTACCTACAGCACAAGCCCTTACACAAGCCCCTCTTTGCTGCTGCTCCTCCACCACAGGTTACATGAACTAGTGTGTGTAAAGCTATCGGAGTACGGCTGCATGTACTCTGTGAGCAGCAACGACATCTCTGCCAGCAGGACAGACATCCCCAGACGTGTGCAGTGGTAACAGCTCCAGGCAGCAGACAGTTTACCCTGAGCAGTCCTAGGGCCCCATGCAGAGGTGTTACATACACTTTGGGGTCAAAAAGGAGACACCCCTTATTTAACCAGGCCATGCTCCTCCAAGAAGAGACCATTAGAAGGTTTTCCAAAGTTTCTGAAAGCATCTTCTAACATGACCAGCCAACCAGGACAATGACGAAGCAGAGGGACAAACCCAACACTTCTTCCCAGAATCGGGAGTCATGGGAGGACTGGCAGGAACTCAGGAAATTAGTCAAAAGAGGTTACTGTTTAGCTGTAATTTCCCCCTCCGCCTCTCTAGCATCTTTCTTTAGATTTCCTCTGTACCAGAAAACAGATGAGCAAGATAACACTCACTCAAGAAGGTGAGAAGTAACTGGCTTGCTTTGGCTCCCACCTCCAGAAAAGCATCTTTCTGCTACATATAGAACCTTATGTGGGCCCAGGGATAAGAATCGTGCCTCACATTAAGATCAAGGACTCTAAAATTTGGAAAACCAACGTGGGAACTATTGGCCCAAGAAACCTGCTAACATTTCAGACGCCCAGGTACGCGATTGAGGGCAAATCCCTACTTTACATGAACACAGATATCAGCCAACCTTGTGCTGCTCCTTCGATGATTCCAGGCAGATCCAGCAGCTGAATATTGGCACCTTTGTACTGAAAAGGAAACGGAAGGATGGAAAGGTGAAAGCCTTGTGCAGGGCACCTGAGCTGCCCCAAAAGCCCCAAGCACGTGCTGGAGTGGAACGAAATGACCCTGACAGAGCAGGATCCCTTCGCACAAAGCCGACGGCTCTGTTTTGTCAAGGCAACATCCGGACAATTTCCTATAAAGCTGCGTTCAATACCAGATACTGCGGTACATTAGGTCCTGACCTCCTACAGCATCACAAGACTGCAGTTTGAGAAAGCACCAGGAAAACAGCACAGTGCTAGAGTAACATTATCCTGAGCCGGTGAAATGGAAAGGAGAGAAAAAAAACCTTTCTTTCTTGGTCTCACAAGAAAGCCCTGTAACAAGCAAGTGCCACCATCTCTTACTGAGACAGATCAGAACTATTCAGATGTGTTGCAGGTCTTACAGTACCAAGAAATAAAGGGAGACTTTCATTCACCAGACCTGCAGGGGCGTTAGCTTTCAAGCTATTGTTGCAGCGAAGTCCTCAGTAACGGCTTTAGCGACTGACTGCAGCTCATGGCTGCGTTTGGATGCGTTACAATATTTGCGTTCGTTTTACCACCAATACGATTACTTTCATTATTTAATTCCACTTTCAATTCTGACCCAGATTTTCTCATTACTCTTGGACACTTTTCAGTTTGATGTCCTTTATCATTTGCTTTACTGATGGATGCTCAGGCCACCTCTAATAAAACTCCTCAAGGACAGCAGTTGTATTTTATTTCCAAATTGATCACAGTACAGATTGCCTCTTTTAAAAGCTTCATTAAAACCAAATCTGTCAAGGTTTCCAGCCATCTGGTCAATGGCGCCAATAGCAGTTATAAAAAATTCAGTTGAGGATTGTCGTATTGCTCTGGTCAGTCAAACAGCAGCGTACAAAACCCCGCTCGGGCAGTCAATCCTGAAGAGTTATGTAGCCGACGGAAGTGCTAAATCAGCACAGCAGGTTGCAGAAGACCTGATACCGCAAGCACTCAAGACCTCCTAAAGTTTAAAGCAGAAGTCAGCAGAGACCTTCAGATATTGCTGCTTCTTAGCGCTAGCACAAGCGTAACCGGTGTGAACGGACACATTTATATGGCTGGGTTTCTCACCATTACTGTGCCAAAGGGAGGAGACTCCTACTTACTTCTATGACTCCGGGGATACACGTCAGGGTTGTGAACTCGTAAGACGCAGCTTCGCTGGCAGTTGAGGTCATTAAACTCAAGAACGTGGACTGAAAGGCAAGAGATCAGCATCACCAGAGACGATCACAAATAGAAGCACCAGCAAACGTTTGGCAAAACAAGCAACACCAAAGCGTTCCTCAGCTTTTAGAAGTCGCGTTGCCGCTGTTCCAGGCACAGGGACTGAAGCGGTGACAGGACAGTCGGTACAACAACGGTAACTCCCATACTCTCACCTATTTTCTCAGCAGTGCTGCGGCTGAGCAAGACCCAGCACCAGGCTGTTACCACAGGGCACCACGCACAAGAAGGAGCGTTTCCCCTAGCTCTAACTTTCTGTTAAGTCATGGCAAGAAGGTAAAAGACGAAGAGAAGGTGAATATCTGCTTTACAGCCACTGTGCTATCCACAAACCTGGAAACACACACACCACGCGGTGAACGTAGACACTCACTGACCTTACCCACAGAAGGAAAACCGATCAGCGCCACCCGGGCATCTCCCGATTTCATCACATCGAAGCCTTCTCCTTTAGCGGCCGAGGATTTGGAGGGTTCTAGCAACTGAGCTCTGTATTTTGCAAGCTTTGCCTTCAGCAGGCCGAGGTGGTACTCAGTGGCTGGAATAACATAAATGCAACAATTGGTTGACAGAAAGTTACTGATAATTAACTTCTAGAAATAAGAGCCTTCCTAAAAAGAAACACTGTGGATCTCGGTCAACACCTTAATCACTGCCACACACATGAGCTGCCCCCAGGCATTCTGTAACCTTTTGAAGTGTTGGCTGTTGAGAACAAACCTGCTGGTATCCTGCACAGAAAATCAGATTCAAAGGAAATACGCAGCCAGAAAATTCCTGGGTAAAAGGAGCAAGCCAGAGGGAGAGCAGTGCAGGAATGAAAGGAGCCAGTTAAGGAGGGAAAGATCACAGGGGGAACGGCTGCTCCTGGGTAAAAGCCCCTCCTTACACCTGGTCACATTCAGTGCTGCAAAGATACAGGGTTTTTCTTCTCCTGCTCTTGTCCATTTTTAAAGACACATTTAACTTGGAGCTCACACAGGTGAAAGTACTTTATTGACTTATTCTTGGCAAAACACTTGAATTTACACCTGATGCATTAAAAAAAAAAAAAGGTGGTTGTTTCCCTTAGTAACACGGCAGGGCACAAAACACAGGAGCTTACAGGTTTTACTGGTTTTCCTTTCCATTATTTACCACAGCTTAAAGCCTCCAGAAGCAGCATGGCGCTGGGCACTCGCTCTGCAGAACCCGAGGAGAGCTCTGCTCCCCAGTCCCCTCTTTACATTAAGGCATTTGAAGTCCAGCTCGGGCACCCCACAGCAGACAGCCCCGGGCCCCGGCACCAGCAGCACTGGTGAGGGAGAGCCGGGGGTGCAGCGGGGGCCAGGGCAGCACCAGCGGGGAAAGAGGGGCAGCCCCCCGCGCCCTCCCGAGGTACCNGGCCGGCCCGGCCCGCTCGCCAGGCCCCGCACGCCGCACACCGGAAGCGCCGCCGGCCCGACCGTCCGTCTCCCTCAAGCGTCCGGGCCGACCCTCGGCGGACGGTGCTGTGCACCCGCCGTGCCGCTCCGGCCGCCTCCCGTGCCCCGCGTTCCGGGTTCCGCCCACCGCCACCCTTGGGGCACGGGTGGGTGTGCACGGNCCGCCACCCTTGGGGCACGGGTGGGTGTACACGGGTGGGTGTACACGGGGTGCCCGGGGAGCTGCCCGGGAAAGGAGGGGGTTAACGGGGAAAAGCTCCAAGGAACCAGGTGGGTTTGGGAGGGAGCCCCCCCACACACCAGGCCTTGCCCCCCTCCAATTAGGGCCGGACCCTGCATTTAGGGCAATTAGCAGCTTAATTGGATTCCTGGAGAAACCCTGGAGGAGGGAGATGAAGCACAACTCCTCCTCGGACCCAAGAAACACACACGGACACAGGCCCCTTAAATACATTTCATGTTTAATTTGGACGTTGATCGCTCTGCAAAACACGGGCTCAGTCCCTGCTCGTCTGCCCACCGGCAGGAGACATCGACCACCACCTCTTCCAGACCAAACACCCCATTTCTTACCTCCGCACCCCCAGATCCTCCCCCGCTCCGCTCTCTCTCACCACATCGCGACATACGCAACATCTCTCCTTAGCTCATCAAACAAGTCGAAGAAAAAGAAAATCAAAACGAAGGGTTTAGAGGAGGGAAGCTCTTAACACCAACAGCCCCTGCAAACCTCTCGGCTCCACAACCTGCTCTGCACCCGTCACACGCATCCCATGGGGCGGCATCACGCCGGCAGTTTTGCATTTCAGCCAAAATTGGCTTCAGGACAGCAGGAAGGACACAGGCAGAGAGCAGGATGCTCCTTCCCCTCCCTTCTCACAACGTATCAAGTCTCAAAGAAAAAACTTCAGAGGTTTTGGGGTAGTTACAGATACTAAACAACCCCAGGAGCCTTCCTAACCCAGCTTCTGCCAACGACCACAGCGTTAATCCAACTAAACCACATCAAATCCAAGCGTCACGCTGGCACTGAGCCCCGGGGAGCACAAGACGACCTGCGCCGCCACCAATATTGCACAGACAGCTCCAGTGAGCTGCAAACAGCCAGCGCAGCCAGGTCCCCGTGCCCGCACAGCGCCCGGGAAGAGGCTTTGCCCCACACTCGGTCACAGCACCGCTGGCTTTTGCCTCTAAAGCCAGGACATCCCCCAGCACCGCCTGCGAGGAAACTCCTTTCCCCACTGCCAAAGGGGCCAAGTTTCTCCAAGAGGAGCAGAATAAAACAGGAATCTGCTTCCTAACCGCTCCGCTCGCAGCCGCTCTCCCTTTGTGCCTCCGCGCTACTCTACAGACATACCCGCGACAGCCAAGACAACGGCACACGCCTCCTCCATCATGAGGGGGGGCTCCCGCCAGCTCTCCCCTCTTCTCCCTTAAGCAAGTCCGTCTCCATTTGTGCTGGGGAAAAGGATTCATCCGCAGCAAACAGCATGCACGAGGTGGGTGCTTTCCGCATCATCTCCTGAGACCAGCCCGGCCGCTTCTCCGATCATGCAAGATCCCAACTTGGAATATAGGAAATGGGCTCACTGAGACCTGAACACTTTCTCGTTAAGGCTTAAACTAGCAATTCAGCTGCTGCAAGAAACCAGACAGACACCCTGCCGAAAGGAAGATAGTGAAAAAGAAGAAAACCCAAACCACCTTGGCACTAGGCACGCAGAGGGCTTTGCTTTCCTCTCCCAGGCGGCAAACCTGTTCTCAACACCCACCTGGTTAGTGCGTGACATGAGCCTGCTTTTAAGGGGGTGGTTTTTAAAACAGCCAGAAAAATGCAAACTAAACTCTCACAAAAGCCCCGCAGGGGGGACTGTCACATTAAATATACAACCAAGGCCAACTTTTAAAATGTCTTTAAAAAAACCACACACGCATACACACACACACACTTTGGCACACAAGCCTTAAGTTATATCATTTGAAACATTTCAAAGTCAGAGGAGAGCTACTGGGGGGGTTTTGTTGGTTTTTTCTTTTCTTTTTTTTTTTTCCTTGGAAAAAGATATCAAGCAGTGGTGTTGGTGAAGCATGAAGAGCAAGTACAAATGATGAACAGTCCCAGAGCTGTCCCTGCGACGCTGCTCAACACTTGAACTCCGATTACTTTCCCAAAGCAGCTAGCTGATTACATACACGTATATAAAAACTAACGCAGACATTCCCGGTTTTCAATGTGAAAACGGTAAAATGTAATCGAGCACTTGTGCATTTGCCATAGGGTCCTTGGGAAAAGGAACCATAAAAATATTTTTTTTTTTTTTAATAAAAGTCTTTTTTTTTTCTTTTTTTTCTTTTTTTTTTTTTCCTTTTTTACCCTTAACTTAAGTAAAGAGCAAATATACACCTATAAGCAGAGTTCAGATCCACTTTACTGAGAGCCTGGAAGTCCGTACATCAAATTAATTCCCAGTGGCGTATCCAGACACCGGAACAGCTCCCAGCTCCAAAGGGCCGGCGTTCCTGAAAGATCTGCAGCTCCAGCTAACCTTGTTAGCCAGCGTGAAGCAAAGACTCCGTCAAGCCTTATCTGTTTTAGCCAACACTCCCCCAACAGCCTCTGCAGCTGAGCAGCTCTCTGCCAAGCAGAGCCTCACACACGGGACCCCGCTCTGGGAACATCAGAGCTGGCAATTTGGGCAACAAACCTGAGTCCTGGTGATTTCAACCCACATTAGGCTGTAACAATGAAAATATAAGCACTGAGCTTATATTTTCTTATTACTCAGAGGACAGACCACTGATTCCAGCTACTGAGAAACAGCTTCCAGAGGAGAGCCGGGAGGAATTTCAGTGATAGAGAAACTAGCTGTGCAATAAGAAAGTGCATTTAAAGGTAGCTTAAAACCAGATTAAAGATCAAATCGCCACTCGACAGGAGGGAGAATCAAGCTCCAGCAGCCACGTTCCTTGGGCTGGGTGGGTTAACATTCAGGCTCTCTCTCTCGCGAGTCCGAGGGGCAGGAGAGAAGCGTGCATTCCCGTGCTCCGACAGGGACACAGTTCTTCTGGCAGACCATGCTCTCCTGCCCGGTTTGCTTCTGTGCGGTATCAGTTCTGGACAGCTGTCATCGGAATTCATAGATAGGAGCGCTGTGCTCAGGAACGTGAGTTAAATTCAATGACTGATACCTGGGAGAGAAGGAAAAGACAGACAAGAGGATTACACAGAGCAACAGAACTCCCCTAGCACTAACAGCTCCTGCTTGGCAGGTCACAGAGCAGACATCCCGGTGGCTGGCTCTTCTCCTTTACAGTCTCAGGGTCAAATCTCAGAGGTGCTCAAGCATCCCACACCCACTTACTCACGGTGCCAAAACCCCGTGAGGACTCAGCATCATTCCTCATTTCCATTCCCATGCCTCTGTGCTACCTGCAGCCAGGCTGCGTTTGAGGTGGGCTGACTGTGGGTTTTGGACACCTTTTGAAGTTCAACAATTCACACATTCAAACAGTGTTTGCTACAACTGCAAATTACACACAGGTCTTTCAAAGCTTAGCTCAAGGGGGTTTATCTGAAAGCCTCCCGGGTACCTTCCTTCCCCGAGAGCTTCCAGCCACCCTACAGATTCACTTGCTGCGTGTGACAAATATCCAAGGCTGTCAGAGGAAGAGCAGCTCTCCATGGCTACTCGTCACATGGCTTTAACAAGAAACCAACCAACTTTGACTGTTCCCTGTGTTTTACAGCAACTGCCCCAGGACCACAGACTACAAAGCACTGGCTTAACAAAATTTCGGCCTGAAGGGAGCAACAACCAAGCTGTTAGATGTGAGGAAGCACCAAGCTCCCTCTCAAAGGCCCTCCGACGCCCTCTGAAGGGCCAAGGCATGGAGAAGCTCAAAGCTTGAGCCACTGAGCAAAGCACAAATTGAGGGAGCACAACCCTGCACATGAGGTCAGGCTGCCTGACACCTGCCTGTCCCCACGGGAGGAGCAGGCAAGCCCCGCGAGCGTCTGGACTGGAGACCAGGCTCCTGGAGGGATGCTTTTAGTGAGCCACAGCTGGTGTCTGCCTCCCAGTGCACCAGACCATTGCTTCACTGGGCCACAGCACATCTCCAGGCCTCGTACCTCCCCTGCCAGCCCTGTTATCCCCAGCCATGCAAACAGCGCAGCACTTTACACCACACAAGTGGGCTGCACTAGCCTGCTCTGGCCAAGCTGCCCTCCCTTCTGCCCCCAGCTCCAGCCACCAGACTGAACCTCCCTTCCCAGCCCAGAGAAGTACCGCCTGGACACTCCCCAAGGCTGCAGAGAAGCAGAAGAGTCACTGCTCAGCTTGAGAAGCCACCCTTCAGTCCAGAGGAGGAAGGAATCTGCCTTACCATTCTGAACTCCTATGGTAGTAATAGCCCTCTATAGACGCTGCTGACTTCTGGAAGCAGATGTAATAGAAACCAGCAAAGGAAGCACCGCTGATGTCTTTGATAGTGTGATCTGGGACTAGGAACTGTTCCTGCACACAAACACAGACCGTATTTTAAGATGCCAGTCAAATACCACCCCCCCACTCCCATCTGCCCTCCCAAACTGAATATTGGCACTCATTAACACAAAGGCATTCCTGGATGAGCACTGACCACAGAGACCAGTGTGTTCTTTCAGGACCTGCCGCTGTAGGCATCTTACAGGGAATCAGACAACTGAGAACAGAACCAGTTCTAAAGAGTGCAAGAGATCAGTTTCAGTTCAACACCTGCCTGCTGCAAGTCAGAAGCCAATTGCAAAATCAGGAATCATAGCTGCCTGATGAAGAGCAGGCTCCAAGGAGACCTTATTGCAGCCTTTTGATACTTGCAGGGGGCTTATAAGGAAGACAGAGAGGGACTTTTTACCAGGGCCTGTAGTGATAGGACAAGGGGTAATGGTTTTAAACTAAAAGAGGGTAGATCTAGATTAGATATAAGGAAGACATTCTTTACTGTGAGGGTGGTGAGGCACTGGCATAGGCCAGAGAAGTTGTGGATGCCCCATTCCTGGAACTGTTCAAGGCCAGGTTGGTCGGGGCTTTAAGCAACCAGAAGATGCCCCTGCCCATGGCAGGGGAAGGACCATGTACTAGATGATCTTTAAAGGTCCCTTCCAACCCAAATCTTTCTGTGATTCTGATTTCCTCCCATCACAGCTGCACAAAGCTTATGTAGACGGAGGAATCGATCCAGCTGAAGAGGAGAGAGGTGCAGACTGGCCAGTCTGCATCAAACACGCAGGCCCCACAAAAGGATAGAAGACACCAATTTTCTCATCCTCTGGAGCATCACCAAGCAAGATTTTCCTGTTGTGTTTTTAGCCATGACTGTAGCCCTTAAGGATGCAATTAGCTGGCTAAACAGGAGTCACGCTGGAATTTGCAAGTGTGGTGGGTTACCAGGTTGGTAGGGTGAAATCTTTCAGCATAGCTGAAAAAGCTTTCAGGCGCCACAAGCCTCTGTCAATCGCTTATAAGCAGCTCAGAGGAGGAGACATGCAGAGTTTACCTTCCATCTCATGAAGACATAGTCCCCATTTTTCAGATCCTCATAATCAAAGTCATCAGAGTTAAATGTTTTTGCATACTGGTAAAAAGCCTGGAACTTCCCCTGAAACAAAAAAGAAAAAAAAAAACAAAACAGGATGCTTATTCCAGGAGTAGAGCTCCCTAGTGCCAGCTGCTATTTAGGAGAGAAGAACTGCTATGGAACAGGATCTCCTAACCAAAGGGGCTGCTCTTCCCTTGGAGCAGTGCTAAACACACACCCCAGGACTAGCACAGGGGAATACAGAGGATTGCCAGACGCCCACAGTTATATCCAGCCCGGCTGGAGAAGCTCCTACCCTTAGAGAGGAAGATATTGTGACAGAAGCATAGTAAACATCAAAGTCTGGAAAACAACAGCAAAGGTCAAGTCGAGGAGGCAATCAGCTGGCTGTCACAGCCCTGATCCTGGGCACGGCAGCAGACACGCCCTACCCCGAGCAGAGGGCTGAGACACAGGTACCAACAGCCCTGCCTGTGCCAGAGGGGCACCTCTCCCCTTCCCTGCTCCATTTTGCCATAAGCCTTCAAAACAAGGAGTGCGTTCTCCTAGGGGGGGGTCAAGAAATGGGGATTGCTCCTGCTCCCTTCCAACCCCAGGGCCAGCAAGTGGAAAGACACCCCTTCCCTTCTCCTGGATCACAGCCAACAGCCTCCTGGAGGGACCTCTGGTTGCAAAGATCCCAGGTGGGGAAGGAGGGAGACACCCAAAAAGGAGAGCTTTCCATGCCCTTCTGACAGCTCTTGCATGCTGCACCTCACCTCCAAACCAGCCGTTCAGCCAGGACTGCAGACTCACATCTGCCCGCCCAGATTTATTTACCCAGTGTTTACGATCCACATCTTCATCAGCATCCCACTTGCGTGTCAAGAAAGGGTGCTTTTTACTGATTATTTCCCCTTCAAAGAATGTGGTGAGGGTTGGGTACTCCTAGGAGAGACAAACGAGAGGTCAGAAGACTTGTCACCTAGAGGCAGAAACGCAAACGCAGATAGAGGTGCACACGCTCAGCAAAAAGCAGCATCTCCCAGCCAAAGCTCTGGGCAATCTGAGGCTGGTGCTCCCATCCCTCCAAGCAGCAGGCTGACTTGTCCTAACCCACACCTCTTAAAGGCCAACTCGTACGCACACACAACCTCCAGCCTCCTATTGCAGCCCCTCTGTTCGCTTTATGAAACCAGAAGGAGCAGTGTCAGAGGTTGGCTGCGGGGAAGTTCCCCGCTGAACAATCACAAGTGACAGTTTACAGACAGCACCACTCTTCAGCAGACACACGGCAGTTGCTGCACAACTGCTACAAAGCCCAAGGGCTGGATTAAGCCACCCCACCAGGGGAGAAGTTTCTCCTCTTCAGCTTTGCATTGGCACCAAATTAGGCAGGAGAACAAAGGCAGGGGACAGCGGGCTCAGCTTCTCCAAGCATTTCTGTGTAATGACAGACGTGGTGCACCACAGCCGAAAGAAGCATCACCCCTGGGAGACAGTTCTCACCGACTGTCCGACAGCACGAGCAGATCTTAGAGGATGAACAGTGAAGGAAGTAGGTGACAATGTGACTGTTCAGGTCCTGGTCTATTTTCTTTCAGCAACACAGCACCACTGGTACAGCGCCTAAAGCTGACTGCAGGGTCAGACTCGGTCCTGCTCATCCCTTAAGGGATGCCAGATAAGTTTCCCTCATTCAAGACTCCCATCGAGGCCCACTGTACTTGCTTGACATGCTAACAACAACAGACTGAAGCTTTTAAACTATTTAGTGGTCAAAGATACTGTATGCTCAGTCCCTTCACTTCCTACTTCTGGTGGCAGCTTCTCCCACCTCACCAGGAAAAAGAAAAGCCTTTACACAGCACCTTTTCTTTTTGTTTTGCAGTTAACACTCACCTCTGTAAGGCCTTTAATCTTCAAGTATCCACAGAGATAGGAGTTTTCCATATCCACATGCTAGAAAAGAGTGCAAAGTACAACCATAAGCACAGACATGAAGGTACCCAACTGATCCAAAGCAGCTTCTAACTCCTCCAAGGCCAATTTCAGCTTCAACTGGTAGAGACTGCCCAGCTTACTGCCCAGTGCTCACGCTGACAGCCCTTCCCCATGGCTGCGAACCACTCAAAGATCTTTACAGGTGCCCAGCTCACCTCTGACAGCCCTCACATTCCAGGCCTGACAACAACGCCCTCCCCACTTCCAGCTCCACCACACTGAGGCAGCACCCTCTGCCCAGAGGTCTCCCACGGGAAGCAAACCCCCTCCCCTCCACCCACAGGGAAGCAGACTCACAGTTTTCTCCAAGTGAGAGCACTGGCAGAATCACCCACACCCCCAGCCCCCACGTTTCCCAGTCAACCACTACCAGCAAACCAGCGTTCAGGTGAGAGAAGACTAAAAAGCATCTATTTACTGCAGATAATTCAGGCTAGAGAAAGAAAACATTGCACTGAGCTTTGTCGTCTGCTTGTCTAAGAGGCCTGACCCACACCTAACACACTACCCCTACTCTCTGCCTCATACCCAGCCTGGCAGCACGGCGCACGCCAAAGCCTGCTCAGAAGCCACACAATGTCTCATTCACTTTGAAACAGGCCTTTCTCCCAGATTCGATGCTTTTATGCCACCCTTATTTTGAGTTACGAGGCTGCATCTCGTTTCTTCTGCTGTGCAGAAGCTAGGCAGGGGGCTGTGTCTGTTCCAAGTGCCTTTAAAGCCAGGGGATTTTCCAAGCTTTTCCCCGACATCTCTAGATCAGTCTTCAAAGCAAGAACCAAGTTATTTGGAGAAGTGCAAACATCAACTGTGAGAAGATGGATCTTCCCCACCTGCGATCAAAGAAAAGCAACGTTTCTCTGCACTCAGCACAGGGAGAGCAGGCAGCCACCTCTTCTCAGCTGACGCACGCAAAACAGCAGCGTTTTTAGCACAAAGCCACAGTCAGCCCCTGCGAGAAGGCAGCGTGCAGTGAAGCTGATCAGCCATAGGATGTCCCCACCACAGCAAACCGTACCAGGTACACTTGTGCTGTTGACAAGGGGAGGACCATACGTGAAAACATAGACAGTCCGGTTCAAACGCTACCCTATCTGCTGACCCTGGCGTTCTCCACAACGCTGGCACATGCGTCAAGCTTCATTATGGCAGTTGCTAGACGCTCAGTCACGGTCCCCCAGATCCCGTGCCACCAAACTGGGAACAAAGCTGTGACTCGCAGGGTGCTCTATAGGAAAGCATGTATCAGATGTCTGGCCTGCCCGCGTACTAATGACTCCACACCTCACCAGCTCTGCCCAAAGTGATTGTGCCAATGCCTAGGACTAAAAATAAAGCACGCAGGGTGACAATGACTGCAGAGAGGAATGGGAAAGCCACATGAGCCAGCATCCTGATTCCCCAGCACAGCTGGGCACTACAGCTGTCTGGCTGCATTCCTGCCACAGACAAACCACCGCACTTTGCCCCAGGCTCTTTGCTCAGCCTGGAGGAGCCTCCAACATCCCAGGGATGGGGCACCCCAGGTCCAGCTGGGACGTGCTGTACCAGCCAGCGAGTGGAACCTGGATCCCTACTGCTTTCCAGCCAGGCCTGAAACACAGGGCATCCCCCTGGTAGGGACTTCCCACAACAACACCCACTCTAAGCCGGGCCCTAAACCTTCCACCCTGTGGCACGGAGGTGCACAGCCACCTCAAAGCCCCCAGGGAATGGGGGAAGGACCCCAGGTAATGAACCCTGCCAAGGCCCAAAGGGAACGGGGCAAAGAGGTGTGTGGGGGGAAAGGCTTGAGGGTAGTAGGCCCTCCTCAGGGTTTGAGGGTAAGCGAGTAAGGAGATGGCCTCGGGCCTCACTGGGCCTGAGGGAAAGGCATCTCTCCTGGGTCCCAAGAGGAACAGGACAGGGTCTTGTACCCTGATCCTGAAAGGAAGGCAGAGCGCGTGGCGGTGTGATGACTCACAGCCACTACTGGGCTTGGTGAAACCAGGAGAATCATAGGGGGACACTGCCAGGTCAGAGGGGAGCAGGGCAGGGAGGCCCACGGGCCTTTTCAGGCCTGAGGAGAAGGGTCCCCCCTGAGGCCTCTGCTGCCCTGGTCACACCTCCCCAGGGCGCAGGGGCATGGAGACGCTGGGACTAAGGGCAAGGGGCCTCCCCTACCTCAGCCACAGGCCTCGCTGGCGCTCTGGGGACAGGGACTGTGGGGGACACACAACGTCTGGGGTCTGAGGGAACTAGAGGAGGGCAGACACCGACCCGAGCCAGGGCCGGGAACCGGGGGCTGAGGGGAACGGGGAGGACGGCAGCAGCCGGGGAACCGGGGGAGGAGAAAAGGCGACCGGGCCTGAGAAGACAGGAGACCAGGCGACCGCGGCCTTAGGGGGCCGGGAAGGAACAAGGTGGGGCGACCACGGCCTGAGGGGACCGGCGGGGCAGGAACGGCGGCCGCGGCCTGAGGAGAGCGAGGCCCCGCCGCGGTGGGCCCGG
>VXBL01006982.1:312007-326079 GCA_013400195.1 Aramus guarauna | reverse complement strand
GCTGGGGGGCCGCCCCCCGCCCCTCCGGCTCCCCCGACCGCCTCTTGTCGCCGGCGGGAGCGGCCCGGTGGGGCCGGGTGGGGGCCGGGCCTACGCCCCACCGGCAGGTGAGGGAGCGCCGGGGTCTCTCCAGCCCCCTTCGGGGAGGGGGGGGGCCCTTCCCTGTCCCGGTGGGGCTGGTCCCGCGGGGACACCCCCCCTCACGTACCGCCGACACCCCTCAAGGTCACCCGGGGCCGGGGGAGGGCTGGGCTCGGCGCCCTCATGGTGGGTGGAAACGTGGGAAACGGTCGAAATCCGCCCCCGGCGGGGCACGGAGCGCTGCCAGCACAGCCCCGCCGGGTCCGGGCTGCCCGGGCCTTTGCGTGGCGCGGCCGGGTGCTGGGCCTGCCCCCGTGTCCCTCTCCTGGCATTGGCGAGGGGGGGTCGGGGGGATTCGCTGGCAGCACGGCCAAGGCCTCAGCGCACCCGTTCGCTTTTGTGGTCTGGTGTTTCTTGGGAGTTTGGGGGGTGGGACTCAGCCACGGAGGTTCAGGCACGTTCTGGGCTATGGGTCCCCTCCACAGATTTTGCTGGAAACGTGTGGGTTTGAAGATGGTAAAATCAGTCTCGTTCTGTCTGAGGTGAGGCTGCAGAGTTGCAGTGACTCATCGCGGGGTGTCAGGAGCCCACTGACGTGACTCAGGACTCCTCTGGAGTACACACACGGTAATCTTTTCAGAACCGTGCCTCAACAATGGCGTTTTCTGAGGCACCAAACCTGCAGGTTGCTGAGCCTGAGCAAATTCTATTCCATTTCCCCAGTGGGAACATGGGGGTTTTTTTTAGCCTAGAACAATAGAGCCGCAGCCTGGCCTGCTCGTTTCACCCCTCATGAGGTAGATTTATGGGTTTGGGATTTATGATCTGGTTGCTGTTGTCAGGGGAATGGCTTGCAGTTTCTTCCTGCTTTGTGTGAGAGATACAAGCTTTTGCAGCACATGTAATCTAGCTCTTGGGTGTTGGGAATGTGTGAAAACACAAAGGTAGGAAAGGAGGCTGCCCTTAAAACAGAGACCTGCAGTTCCCTCAGGCTCACCTTGCTGGTGGAGCAGGTGTACTCCTGAGCCACAGCAGGATGTGCGGGCTGGAGGCGGCCGGGGGAGGTGGTTCCTCCCCCGGTGACTCAGTGGCACGCTGCAGCCTGCACAACGTGTCCCCAGCACCATCCAGCTGTTACCGCAGGTGTCTGCAGTAAACCTGCCCCCGTGGGTGGTCGCAGTGGAGGGAATGGCGTCCTCGCCCCTGTGTGCTCCCAGCCTGCCGGCAGCTGTGGCTCTCCTGGCGAGTGCATTGGCTGCAGGTCAAAGCAGAGAATGAGCTGGAGGCACTGAGGGAGAGTGTGTGGGCTGGCACCGGGTGGGTTTGTTGTCAGCAGGGGTGGAAACAGAAGTTGCTGTGGCCTGTTCTGCCTCTAACCCAGCTCTGCTGGGTTCCTCGTTGCTCTGAGATGCAGCAAGCACAGAGAGAGAGTTAGCCAGCATGGTTCAGGGACTAATTTGTCAAATGTGATTGCAGTGGGAGAATCTTGAAAGATTGAGCCCAGAGTGGAACTCCAGAAGGAGTGCTGGGACATGTCTGCTTTGGAAACTACCACTGCCAGACTCTGTGGAAGCTCAGTGCAGGCCAGTTTGAAGGAGCTGAGAGCCCAGCCTGACAGAAGTGAAGCTAGTCCCGTTCACTTGCTGGTTGTGCACAGCAATGCTGTGGTTTTCACCAGTTTCATGGCACTTTCCCAGTTGAGTGGAGCTCACTGAGACAGTGTAGTGCTTGGAAACTGTGGATGAGTGGGTAGGGTTTTGTGGTTGGCCTATCTGGACCTTGACGGCACCAAGGGCTCCGTCTGTCCTGGGCTGTGCTGGGGAGTGGAGGAAATGGCCAAACCTCCTCTAACTGCCCTCTGCATGGCTCTGGTTTTGCCCCTAGAGAGAAAGCGGTTTTACCAGAATGTGAGCATCTCTCAAGGAGAAGGTGAGTACAATTGCTGGGACAGGATGGGGGGCTGGTTCCCGGGAGGGGCGTTATCAACTCACACTGCTTCAGCGAGAGTGTGGCATACCCATAACCCAGGCTGTGTGAGTGGCGTATTTGTCACCAGACTGCTGTGCGCTTTGCTCTTCTATAGCAAAGCTGTGTGGTGGGAAACAGCTTCCAAGACTGTTTGGGGGGAATGTACATCAAAATGATGGTGATGGTGGGAAACTTGAGTATCCCTGGTCCTGTGCTCCTGTCAGTTCTGGCTTTGAATCTGCGCCCACTGTGGGGTTGTCTGTTGTTCCTTAGTGCCTGCTCCTCTTTGATTCCCCAGGATTTGTACTCTGATTCCCCAGGAGGCTTTGAAATAAACCTGGACCACCGAAAGCTGAAAACGCCCCAGGCCAAGCTCTTCACTGTCCCCAGTGAGGCCTTGGCCATTGCAGTGGCAACAGAGTGGGACTCCCAGAAAGACACCATCAAGTTCTACACTATGCACCTGGTGAGCTTGGCAGGTTGGGAAGCTGAGGCCTTGGCAGGGCAGGATGCAGCGTGCTGGGAGCAGTCGGGTCAAGGAAGTCAGGATTAAAGACAGGGAATCGAAATGCTGGGAGCTAAAGGTGGGTTTGCCAGGCCACTGCCACCAGGCAAGGGCTTTGCCAGCTGGCACCTCAGAGCAAGGGTTGAGAACTGTTTTGGGGTGTAAGCCTTGCACCAGGGTGCATGAGACACAGGCATCTTCTGTGAATGCTTCTTTCTGTGTCCTGCCTCCCTTAGCTCTCCTGAGTACTTGTAGAATTGGCATGGCTTGGTCTAAACCTGGGGTGACATGAGAATGGTCTCCGAACGCAGAATGTGCAGAAAGCAGGTTGTCCTGGAACTGGGGACAAGAGGTTGGGACTTTTGCTGTGTGCTGGGGAGAGCTTTGTGGTCATGAGGGCAGTTAGATACTGGCTGGGTGACAGGCTGGGGGAGGATTTGTGTCACTGGGGGACTTGAGAAGGAGTTGGACAGTGTTACTGGGATAGCAAAGGGCAGGAGGAAATGGGATGAGCTCTGGAGCAGTCCGTGAGCCCTCTCCCCTGGTGCTTGATGGGACTGCTCCCGAAGGAGGCTTCTGAAACCAGTGAGAAGAGTCCTATTACATGAGCCATGGTCTGGCCCTGCACCCCTTTTAGCTGCACTCCTTGGTTCTCTGCCGGCCACAAATTCCTCTGCTTCTTGGCTTTGTACAGTGGAAGCTTCTGCTTCCCCAAGCTTTGAATAACAGTGGTTTAAACTGCCTTTGTCTTGCAGACCACACTGTGCAACACAGCGCTGGACAATCCCACGCAGCGAAACAAAATGCAGCTGATCCGTGCAGCTGTGAAGTTCCTGGAGACTGACACTGTCTGGTATGAGATGTCCTTCCTGCCTTAAAGTTCCTGTGGGCTGCAGGATTAAGCCTGTTCATGCCCAAGCTCCTGTCTCACAGCCCCAGCCTCTGAGGTGTCTGCTGGCAGGGGCACAGCTCCTGTGGGGAGAGGGGAACAGGACTCCCCCATCTGCCTTTGTGGCTTTGGTTAGGCTGGCCACAGGGAGTCCCAAGCTGAGCTTCTGGGCAAGGTGAGGCTGGAGGAGTGGCCCCATAAAAAGAGTTCCAGTGGGATATGTCCCCTGCTCTAACTGCTAAACCTCGCTGCGTCCTGTGGCTGGCTTGGGGCTACCTGAAATTTTCTGTTGGCCCGTTTGGTACTCTGTTTTGAAGTAAGATAGAATGGTCCTTCCTGGAACAACAAAAAGCTCTGAATTTAGGGAAGAGTCAGGGGTTTGTTCCCAGTCACTGCTGCTGCCTGGGTGGACAGTAGGCCATTCTTCCCCTTGCTGTGGTCTGGTGGGGGGCAGCTTCCTTCCCAGAGGTGTGCCCCAGCCTGGCAGGGAGCAGCCTGGGAATGAACATCCAGTCTGGTTTTGTTCTGCAACATCCCAGCTATCGTGTGGAGGAGCCAGCCGCCTTGGCAGAACTGCAGAAGAATGAATGGGATCCTGTTGTCACCTGGGCTGAGAAAAGGTAAGAGGTCAAAGACATTTCTGTCCACTTATTCCCTGCCCTGCTGAGGCCAGGAGCTCTAGTGCATGTGACCATTGGAGCTGTGAGGTCCACGAGCCCTGTGCTTTTCCAAGGGGCTGAGTGATCATTCCAGGTACAACGTGGCAATTGGCTCCTCAACCAGCATCCTGGGGCCGAACATTCCAGCCAGCACCAAGGAGACCTTCATCAGCCATCTGGCGTCCTACAACATGTGGGCCCTGCAAGGTGAGAGGGGCTGTGCAGGGAGCCCTCTGCTCAGGCTGTGCCAGCAGAGAAGGCGGTTCCTCTCTAGCCAGAAAAGTGACTAATGTTTTCCCTCTCCTGCTGCTACGCTGAGATAATCAGAATGTTGAGGTTTTACCTTTTAAATCTGCAGGCCAGTCTCTTACCTGTAATTTGTTACAGGTAGGGACTCTCCCCTTAGTGCCACTAGCGTTCAGGGTCTGGCTGTGCTGGCCTGCAGGCTGTCTACTCTACCCTAGCACAAATAACTTCTTTAATGCCAAATTTTCTAGTGATTTAGTCCCCAGCTTTGTGAGAATGGGGTTTTGAGAAATGGGGTTTAGTGCTCCAAGTGGCCATGGTTCTGTGCACTGTCCTCACTCTTTCACCCTTACACCCACTTGATCTTACTTCATGCTGCTGAATGACACCTAAAGATAAAGAAATGGAGCAATGTTTGCTTTGCTCAAGTCCTCAAATGCAAGACTTGAATGAGCAGCAAACCCACAGAAGACACTAGCTGAGCAGCTAAGGGACGTTAACAGGGACAGGAGTTGCAAAGCCTTTCTGTTACGCCTGTAAAGATATTTTTTGATGAATCATTTCTTTTCTTCAGAGTTTGTAATATGGGTAGGCAGGGTGGAAGGGAAAGGCATGTGCCTCCGCTGGGGAAAGGGAGCCTCTGGGCAGCTGGTTGACTTTAGAACTGAAATTCAAGGTCTGGCCTAGACTGGTAGCACAGGACGAGTCTGACTTCAGTTCCTTCCTTAGAGCCTGTCCACACGCAGGCACCTCTGTTTCCTGTCGGCTTGAGCTGAACTGTGAGCGCTCACAGCTCAGAGTTTTGAGCCCTTCTTTCCTCCTCCTCCTGGCTATGCATGTCTGTGGGACTTGCCCAGGTCCCTCGGCCATCGGGCACTTGCTCCTCTCCCCTGAAGAAGGGTCTCTTGCAATCCAGGTGCTGGTGGCATGGCAGGAAAGAGCTCTGCTGCTTTATCACCCGAGCCCAGCAGCTGTGTCCTTTGCCAACACAGATCTCCCAGGGCACAGCACACCACGCACATTTGCACAGTGTTTTTCTAGGAGAGGTTATAGATGTGGACAGCTCTTTTAGCACCAAACACACACCCTGGACTTTCAGCTGAGCGCCTGGATGCGTATGCCTTCCCTTTGCACAGGGCAGATTTGTGGCAGAATAACAGGAGGTGGTTTCAAGGCACAGCCTTTGTCACTGCGGTGACAGTAGCCAGAACAGCACTTTGTGTCTGCTGTTAACTGCAGATCTGACGCTTAAGTGCCCAGATGCAAGTGGAAGGTTATTGCTATCCCTGTGGAGGTACCACACCCCGACTGTCTCTTCAGAGCTTGTGAAGATGCCTCTATAATGCTGCAGAAAACAACTGTGAATCTTGTTTGTTTTGGGTTATTCTCTTCCAGGTATAGAATATGTAATCACCCAGCTGAAATCTCTGATTCTGTCCATGGGTCTGATTGACAGGCACATTACAGTAGAGAAAGCTGTGCTTCTGTCTCGCCTGGAGGAAGAATACCAGGTAAATGATGTTACAAAACAGCCCTATAATTCAAATAGCAATAATCTCAGCATGACAAATGCATCTCGCACCACAAATAACTGGCAGGGAAAGTGCCTGCTATTGCAGGAGAGGTTCCACTCCACCAGTCTCCCCATTTGAGAGAGTTTGGAGTGCACTGCTGTAGAGCAACATCATGGGTGCAACAGCCCAGAGTGCTCCTGGGGCTGCCAGTTTCTTTTTGCAGAACCCAGATGGCTGCTTTTCTCCTTTTCTAATCTGAAGTGCAAAGTCATGGCTGGCTTCTTTTGCTCTGGGTTTTCCAGTCTGGACAGACACCAAGTTAATAACTTGCTTGCTGGAAACTGGCCTGGCGTGAAGCTCTCCCTGACCCAGAAGTGGCTGAAGTTGATGGGAATCTTTCCATCCTCCATTTAAGGGGCTTTGCCTTAGACACCAGTATGGCTGAAGCACGTCTTTCCACCATGCTCATCTGATCTCCCTAGCCCTCTAGTCGGTGATGAGCACAGCTCCTGGGGGGTTACCCATGTTTCACAAACATTAAAAGGGAGGCTGAGAGTTGCTGAGCAGCTCTATGTGTAATCCAGTTCTGAACTGACTTCGCATTCCTCCTCTCCTTCAGATTCAGCGGTGGGGCAATGTGGAGTGGGCCCATGACTACGATCTGTGTGAGCTGCGTGCTCGTGCGGCAGCTGGGACTCTGTTTGTTCACCTCTGTTCAGAGAGCTCGACTGTAAAACACAAGCTGTTGCAGGACTGAGGCTGCTGGCCTGGGCACAGGAGAAAAATGCCCAGCTGTGAATTGCTGGTGTGACCCAGCAGACGGGAACCACCCTCCTGCTGCCACACACTTCCTGGCATCAGCCTCCTGCTGAGGAGCTGCGACTTTGTGGGCAAGTCCTCGCTTGGACTGCCTGCTGCAGTGCAGCACCAGCAGTTTTGAGCCTGCAGAGGAGGAAAGGTCAAGGTGAGCTTCCTCTGCATCCCCAAGACAGCAGCTCTGTCCATTACCGGTGTCTGTAACTCATCAGAGGAGCTCTCATGACAGAAACAGCTTCCTGAGCAGGGTGCGGCACAGACATACCCAGCATATGCCACATGTCTTCATAGCTGCCAGCTCCTGACACACACTTGTTATGGAAATCTGAAAACAGACTCCATTGCATCTGTTCTTCATCCCTCAGTGTGCCTGTATGTAACACCAGGGTCTCTCTGTTTGATTAAAGGCACACCCCTGCTAGATACCGAAAGCCAATGCTGCTGAGTGTTTCTTTGTTTTAATCACCAAATTGTGGTGTAGGTCCTGAGCTGCCAGGTGCTGGGATGGCTACAGGCAGAAGAAAATGCAGAGCAGAGCAGACACTGCCAGCTGAACAGATCTGCTCCCTCTGCATCTCTGTGTGAGCCTCTCCATGGTAGGTGCCCTGTCCTGGCAGCCAGGGAGTAGCAGGGAGATGACTCTGCTGGAGCAAGATTGGGGTGAACCCAGGCTCCTCCCATGTTCAAAAGCGCAGGGCACCATGAGCTAAATCTGTTTGACGGGCAGCACCCGCCACCAGGCTTTCCGAGAGACCTGGTCTCTCCCCAGAGTGCATATGAGCCACCCTCTTATTTAATCTTGCCACCTTTCTCCTTGCTTGTCTCCAGCAGCACTGCCCAGCTAGCATCATTCCTCTGTAGCTGCCCACAAGTGAGCGTAGCAGCTGCTGTCACCGAGCAAGGAGGGGAATTAATGACTCCTCGCTTGGCTGTGGCGAGCAGCAGTGTGTGAGCTCCTGTGGAACCATTGATTTCCCTTCCTGCTAGCTGGGGGCTGCTCTGTTCACGCTGCAGAAAGCTGCTTTGGCGAGAGGCGGTGAGAAGACAAGGCTCCTGGGCACACAGAGCCCCTGCCAGCCTTGTGCTTGCTGAGCTGGAAACCTGCTGTTATCTTGGGGGTGGTTTGATGGAGAGCACTCCTCTCCCAGGCTGCTGCCACATGCCTGTGGCTCGCAGGTTCCTGCCACTGTGCTTGCAGGTACCGAAGCTTTCAGGCATGACGTGCTACGATGATTTGGTTCAATCAGCCGACAGCTGATCCATACCCCCTTGTGCCCAGGCCTGAGCTCTGTATGCACAGGTTTTATGCCAACATGATGGAAGAGACAGAACTTCATATGCTTTTTCAGAGTCAATAAGTATCTTTTATTTGCAGTTTATGGTGGGATGGAAGAAGTGTGCCTTTGGCCTGAAATACCCCAGACTGCTCAGGCACAGAGAGGCAGCCATCCCTGAGGGGTGTGCTGCTGCTGGGGGCTGGCCTGTGTGCCCCCCGCTAAGGCAGCTGCCCGGCCTGTGCAGAGCTACTCCATCGGCTTCAGGATCTCTAGGTTATCCAGCTCCTCCTGGAGACTGTCGATGTACTGAACGATCTCTTTGACACGGTCGCGGTTTCTGTCGATCTCATTTTGGAAAGCCTGAACAGATTGAAACGGAGCAGTGAATCTGCAGGCTTGTCAGGTTTCCTTGCCAGGGTCCTTGGAGCGCGGAAGGCTCCGGCAAGGGTTAGGGAGCATCTTTCCTCATGGTGTCCCTGCCGCTTGGGCAAGACCTGCCTGTGTCCCATCCCCCTGCGCGTGAGGGTCTCTTACCTTCTCTGTCACGGAGGCCTGCCAGCGGTAGGTGTTGCTGAGGATGTCGCACTCTCGCTTATCGATCTTCAGCAGGCGGATGCCATGGGACTTGTTGACTGTGTTGACAATGGTTGTTTTGTCCACGAGAAGCTAGGAGACAACGTGACTGGATGAGGGGAGGGAGGCAGGCACACAGCAAAAGCAGGAGAGCTCGGAACTAGCAGCACAGCAAATGCAGCGCTCAGGGGAAGAAAATCAGCCCTCTGTTTCAGACTGACAAAGCCCTAGTCATCAGGATGAATCCAGTGCTTTACCCTTCGCGAGGATGCATCCGGGCCCTGCTACGGTGTAATGGAGTATTATCCCTAGTACGAGTGGGGAAACTGAGGCAGCGCCCTCGGCCTCACCTGCTGGAGCAGGGAGCAAGCGTCGGCTGCTGGGTGCTCTGCCGCAGGCAGGGCTGCCTCGCTGCACATGGCAGGCCCCTGCGGGCAGCTGCTGTTGAAGCAAGGCTGCATATGCTCCAGCACGCCTGGCCCAGCAGGTGCGGGAAGTGGAAAATTGCACTTGGAAGGGTCTCTTGCACTAGTGGCACTGGCTGTAAATCTTCATTTTTGGAGAGTCCCGGTTTCTAATTGAAGCAGTGACTTCCCCCGTGGCTCTAAATAGAGGGTGGCTTCGCTAAACCGTAATGACTCTCCTCCTGCAGCCAAGTGCAGCTGTTGAACAAATGAAGATTGCTTCTCCGTGGAAATGGATGGCAGCGAGGCAAAATGGGTGCGCAGCAACGGTGCGTAACTGCAGCCATCTGCACAGGCCATAAAGCAGGGAGCTCCCCCGGGGGGGTTGAGGGGTCTGTTTTGTGTCTGTCAGCTCTCAATTACCTGGAGTAATGGGAGGGGCTGGGATAATCTGGACAGAGCAAAACCACAGCAAATGCAAAACTTGAGTCATTTAGCCACTAAATGAAGGAATAATGGAGGCGAAAAGGTCAGTGGCATTGCTGATTGGAGCACTGCAAGGATCTTTGTGCTTTCTGAAAGGCTCCTGGGATCTTTGGTATCACAGCAAGACTGAGGGCGCAGTGGAAGGCCCCGTTTGAAATGTCATGTCCTGCCTCCAGAGCAGCTCATGGGCCAGGGAACTCCAGGGAGGGCTTTTGAAATTACCGAGGCAAACACAGCCCCGGTGCAAGGAAGTCAGAGCAATGTTCAGATTCTCCTGGGGGAGCAGGGAGAATCTGAACAAAACCAGCTGTGAGCGCAGCAAAGACGCTGCCTGAGTGCCTGCTGGGTTGGGGCTGACTGGAAATCAGCCAGAGAAGCGAGTTGTGCTGGAGGCAGGAGAGAGACTTGCTCAGCACCTCTCCTGGGCTGCTGCCACCAGCTCTGGCAGGGCCCAGGGAAACCTGCAGTGCAGTTATCCTCCGTCCTAGTCAGCGGAGGTGTCCGGCGGCACTGCCGTTCAGCCAAGCGGCTGGGGCCTCTTGGGAGGAGGTTATGCTCTGGTTCAGGCACGGCTCTGGCTGTACTGAGCCTGCTGGAAATGCCATCCCCTCTGAGAAGAGGCTGTGGCCTCCTCTTCTTGCCGACTCTCTAGCAGAGATGAGTATTTTGGTGCTCTCACCATTCGAACATCATCTGGCAAATCCTCCTCAAACCCATTCTTGGCTGATTTCTCCAGTGTGGTGATGGAGATTTCGAGCAGCTTTTCATGGTGATGATTTTCCAGGTCCCGACACTGTGTCATTGTATTGCAGATGGTTAAGGAAAAGGCTGATCGTACCACTTGGTTCTAGAGATTAAATGACCTGCTGTAACTAGAGACGGAGCGTCCGCACAGTGGGCTCCACAGGAAAGAGCCTGAGTGCTGCCAGAAGCCGCTGCGATGTCAGGATATACACTTTCTGCTCTTAATTGCAGTTCACGCACATCAGGTTTCATCCTCACTACATTATATCACGCAGAACTGAGAGTGAGCCTAGGTTTGTAAAGGAAATTGAAGGAGGCCTTCTGGGATATAAGCTAAGCTCTGAATATGTCAATTATTTGCATCAGGCCAACAGATGTATATAATTAGTGTAACCTGTCACTGAAGCACTTTGGTGTTGCCCTCTCACTTTGTTCCAGAAGATGTCAACAACACAAAAATGAAGGCCATTTAAAGAAACTTGAGGAAGAATTGTAGGTATTTCATTGGCTGCTATGCAAGAATGGACATAGAAAACAGTCTAACCAGACCTTCCCAGGGTTGTGCCATGTCTGTGTAGAGAAGAAAGGAAGATTCCCAAGGGAGAAAGCTGCGTAAGTCCTACAGACTTTCAGTACAGGAGAACTTAGATCCTTTTTTGCTCTCCAGAGTCTCCACAGAAAGAAGCTGGGCACCTTAAATGACCATTCCTGCAAAAGACCTTTTCTGTTGATTAAAAAAAATTAATAATCAAATTCTATACTGATGGCTCATTTCTGGATTTAGAAGTGAGATATACATACATCACTGGGAGGTCCAGGCCAACATACTATCAAAAGGATATATTCCCTTCACATTTTCAATGAATGTTGATGCTATGACAGCAATGTTTCCTTTAAATTCCTTTATTAGTTCCTTAACAGAGGGAAAAAGAAGAAATATTACAATAAAAACTTGCATAAACATAAAAGGGAGTCAGGGAGTCTAGGAAGAATCTACAACTGATTATAATTTGGACTCACTGCTGTTATTAGCACAGTCAGAAACTCAACTGCCTCAAGCATTTACAGTATTTTGAAAGCGCTGCAAGATTTTCTTTCCTTGTTCAGGGACAGAAGATCAGAATGAGTTTATTGGAGGGAAGCTGACTGAACGATACCTTTACCTGGTGTCTGGAGCAAGCCAGCTGCTCCTTTTTCACCCTCACCTAAGTAATGCACGAAGAGTGCCGTATTCCCATATGCTGCCATGCTGCAGTCTCCTTGTACGTGTGAAGAGCCTCTTGTCAGAAGCATAACCAATGCCTGGGCTTACTGCAGCTTTTGTTTTAGTCCTCAGAAACTAAAATTGCTGCTGCCTGTTACCTCTCTCAAAAATAGCTGATGGGGAATCTGTGAAGTGTTGCACTTAATGTCTTGACACAACAATTCAAATACAGCCACCCGAATCCTGCAAATCCAGACGGGCATGCAGGGAGGAATGCTTCCACTCCTTCCATCAGTGACTGCAGATACATGAGGACCGATTCAGAAAACACTAAAAAGCACAATCCTGATGCAGTGAGGACTCCATTTTGAGCTGCTGCTTTCTGTCATGCACATTCACAAAACTAAACTGCTGCATTTGCTTGCACACAGGTCACAGCTCCTGCCTACTAATTTTTATAAGATGACTTCTTTTTTTTTTTTTTTTTTTAATGAAGATGCACATTAGCAGCCCTGCCCTAGTTTTTGAGGAAAAGTCTGGGGAAAAAAAAGGCAGCTATTATGCAAGCAAGTGCAGTAAGCTGAGCAGGAATGTGTGTAACCTTATTCACAGCAAAGATCAGCTTCAAAGAATTACACCTCTAGAATCCCAAATGCATACCCCATGCCATGAAGCGACTTCTGTACGCAGGCCTATAAAATGACTGAATGACCTCAAGTCCCTTTCTCTAAAGTCTAGGAAATCAGCTTGGATAGATGCAAAGGACATACTGAGCTCTGCTCTGAGAAACAGAAATCTGTTGCAATGGATCAATGTCCAGGGCCTGATGTCACCCATATCAACTCTGAGCAGAGAAAGTAAGAGGGAGACAAGACATTAGCCTGACTGGAAAACCTACGCCCTCCTCTTTCTGCAACTCCGTCGCATTCTGGATGTGAGGTTTCACAGGTATATGCTTGACCCTTACCTCCAGCTGGTCAGCTATCAGCATTTCCAAGGTCATGAGCGCTTCTGACAGCTGAAGTATGTCCTCCTTGTACTCGGCTCGTTTAGAGTCAGCAATATCATAACTACTGGCATTATGAATCTCATCCAGCCTCTAAACACAGAGATACATAAATTACTTATGGTTGGTGTTCAGCACTCCATTGCAATTTAATTAACTTGTTACATATGTGAGAAAAGTTCCTGCTGCTGATTAGCTGAAATGAAATGTGATGATTCAGGAAGTCTCCAGATTTACATACTGGGTAGTCAACAGTGCTGAGGTATGCTACTGCGTTAACGATCCAGGGGCAATGCAGTGAAATTGGTGAAAACGCTTCCTCATCCTCCAGTCAGCAGAAGACTTTACCCTTTCTAGGCTTCCAACTTTGGTTCCTCTTCTCACACATTTCAAGTAAAAAAAAAACAACAACAAAAAAAAATTTAGATTCTTGACATTGCTGGCCATGAAGAAGAGATTAAAAATTACTTCGTAGAAAGAAATGCAGGCCTAAATCCTGATCCCCTTCATGGTGAGGAGAATCTTGATTGACTTCCGTAGGGTCAGGATTTACTATTCTGAATATGGAATACCTATCATTGCCTGCCTTCCTCTTACAGCAAGGATTTATTGCCCTTCAGAATTAAATATTGACGTCAGTTTCGTATCAGACAAGATTTATGATTTCTTGGATCAAAAAAAAATCCTCTTGTGCTGAGCAATGTATTATTTTCAAGTCTGTTCAAAATAAGGTAACAATTGAACATTAATAGGAGGAAAAAATTATACGTGTTTTAAGATGTCTAATCCACTTCTCCTAAGAGGGAATGGAACAGGCTAAAATAGAGAATTCTGATGAAAATAATTGGCAAGACTTGTGTCTGAGAATGGACTAGATTACCCAGACTTTGCAGAGGGGAAGAGGAGAGCAAGGTATCTTCTTTTCCAATGTAAACAAGTTAGGAGGCTCAAAAAGCTCTTCAGCCATTCAAGCCGCACCTATGGGAGCAATAACTTCAAAGTTCAAGGCCTTGAATGCTTCTTTGCTTCTTAACCAACTTCAGAGAGCGTAGTTATTTTACTGGTTTCCCAAGCTTACCTGAAGGATTACAGGGAGACAAACTGCCCCTAAGAATGGCTTACAGTTTTCAGTCTGCTGGGACCTCTGCAGGGACGTGCTGTTGAAATATAGTGTTCAGTTTTGACACCAACTCCTCCAGCATTTCTATGAAAACTGTCACGCTGACCACCGTGTTCTCTTCTTGCAGCTCAGTCCATAGCTGAGCCTGCAGGTCATTGGACAAAAAAAAAGGGCCAAAATGTGGGCTCCCCCATGTTTCTTTGGGTTTGATTTTGGGGGGGGGTTGTTGTTGGTTGGTTGGTTTTTGTGGGGTTTTGTGTTTGTTTGTTATTTAATGGAAGATATATTGGGAAATCAAGTGCAAGTTAACTGAATATACATATAAATCTTTATACCTTGCCTTCTGGTAAGGCTGCAAAGTCGTATCCGGACTAGAGCTGATGGAGTCAGTTTGCCAGCATGAGTCAGCAAGGTTCAAGGACCTGAACACAGAGTGACTCAGCAGGCTGCCAGCGTGTGACAAGGCACCTAAATAAAAGTGACCTGGTTTTCAAAGGGAGCCGGTGCTCGTGACTCTGCCTGGTTTCAGTTGTCAGGGGCTTGCTCTGCTCAGCTGACAGTGCTACCAGGCTTTTGCCCC
>VXBL01006982.1:300994-311998 GCA_013400195.1 Aramus guarauna | reverse complement strand
TACAGTGCTCCCAGGTTTTTCCCCCCCCCCCCCACCTTTTTTTCTGTGGAAACAAAATAATGATCCATCTATTATACATGGTCAGAAAGGGATCCAGCTAGAAGCTACGCCCTTGCAACCACAATGGGTAGCTGTAGTTGTGCAAAATGAAAAAAAAAAAAGATAGTTTTTGCTTTAAAAAAGACTAGAAATACATTACAATAACTTTATCTATTTTTTTCCAAAGTTCTTTGAGCTGTTGTTGACAAAATGAACTGAAGCAGAAAATTACTTGAAAACAAGCTGAATACCCTGCAATCTCCTTTCTTTTCTTCCCTCTTTTTCAATGAAGGAAGAGCTGTCGGAGGCCTCAAAGAGAAGGGGAGTGGTATTAAATCTGATAAATCTATATATATTCTTTTAAATCAACTTCATAAAAACTATTAAAACTAAAAGAAAGGTTGAGTATTTCCATTTTCTTAAAGGCAGGTAACTTTTCTGGATGGCAAAAGAAAGTAAAAAAAAACCACCATGGTTAGCCACCTTCTTTCTGTAAAGCCTTGAAGGACCTTTACATTTGTGGACAAGAAGATAATACTATGACATGTTATTTTTGTCCTGCACTGAATTTCCAGTACAGATAAAGGCTGTCAGTGTTAGCTGGTTGTGGTTTGCCTAAAGGGTTGAAACTTCAATCCCCAAATTCTTTTCCTACATAAAGTACTAAAAAACTTTTAACATTATGTTAGTTAATGACATTCTATTAGCTATCACAACATTTTGTCTTGGTATAGATTTATATTGTAAGAAACATGTAATGAAAAATCAGTGACAGCACTGGAAGAGGTTGCGGAGTCTCCATCCTTGGAGATACTCAAAGGCCTCGGCAGGCGGCTGAGTCGGGTGCCCTGCTTGAGCAGGGGGGTTGGATCAGATGTCCTCCAGAGGTGCCTGCCAGCCTCAACCACTCCGTGATTCTGTGATGAGGGATCAAGTACTGATTCCTATTATAGAAGTGTAAAGTCAGAATAATTTTCCTAATTTTAATGAAGTTACCTAATTCTCAGTGAAATTAAAAGCTGGCATATGATGTAGGGATATCATGTATCAAACAAACAAAAGTATAACAACATTACCCTTTTGTTCCGATTTTCAAAGTCTAGGATTATTTTCCTGCCTTCTTGCCGGTTGGCTGTTAATGCTTCATGAAGGCTTTCGTAGAAATCAGAGACTTCAGCTTCTCGTTTTTCATACTCTTTCAGACCATAGTTAAATAGATTCTCGCAAACTGAGACAAACTCCTCCCTGTACGTGACACCGGAGTCAAGGTATTTTGCTTGTTCAGTGGAGCAACATGCTATGTTCTTTCTACCTCTGCAAATTTGAGCAACAAGAGTTACAAGCTACTATTATGTAAAGTCCGTGGTTCTTGCTGGGAGCAGACTGCCAGGTGTTCTGTCTGTGGCAGGACTGGGTCACCCATTCACATTTTATGCATAGGATTTTGTTACCTTAAGGGCATGGAGAAAGCTGTGGCAACTTGAGGGGAAAAAAGGCCTTGAGGAAAAAAAGGAAATACATATACTTCTCTGACTCTTTCCTGACACAGCAGTGGAATGAAGCATACAACCCTATCTGTCTTCACAAGTGTGAATACAGTGCCTGCGTAGTTAATAAATACAGCTCCGGAGCCTACAGCCAGAGCACAGAATAAACTACTGACTTGGTAGCATCACAAAAATAACGTCAATTTTTCTTCTGCTATTATCTTGGCAATGGAATTGTTTCTAGAGTCTATTGTAGTTAAGCCGTGATGCATTTTCCCCCAACAGTGTAATGCAATTTTAAGGAAGGTCAAGTTACTGGCCTTGACAATGCTCTATTAATCTGAATGAGAAAAGAAAAAAGAAAAAAAAGTGTCTGCTTTCTGATCCCCTGTGTAGGAGCAATGATCAGAAAAAAGTGCTGGCCTGAAAACTTCATGTTGCCAGCTCTGGCAGGTTGTGAGATATGCGACTCATATCATTCTGATTAGTCTGTTCCTATCTCCTACTACTTCAATTTCAACATGATTTTAGCGACCGCGCTCTTACAATCTATCTGACAGAGATTTATCTTATAGCTCATTTTAAACTTTAAGTGGATTCCAGACTTAAAGAAAGTACAAAGCCTTGATTCTTGAAGGGTCAGAAAAGAAGGCTACCGAAATTGTGTTTGATTCAAGTGAAGGAAAAGCAATGCGGTAATTACAATGGTGAGAATTTAAAACACGGGAATCTCATGACCTGTTGGTGGTAGAAACGAGTGGTTTTACAAATGGGATGTTTCAAGCTGAGTTGGCCCGTTTGCCAGTAATATAAGCCATTTGTTTGTACCCCTCATATTTCATGAGCTATCAAGCCTTAAAGCTGCCAGTGGTCTCATGGTCTTGCAGTGGTTTTTTTGGTACCATTCCAAAACTGAACACAGGCCATCTCAGATCTTAGATCAATGCAGCTTTCAGCCCTGGACAAAAGCAACAGATGAAGAGTCCTTGTGGATGCACCTCCTTCTTAACTCAAGGCTTTACATTTTCGCTGTAGGTATTCTAAACCCAGGAAGGATATGTCTGCAGCAGGTCACCCACTCCAGGGAGGTAAGCCAGTTTGGCAGCTTCTGTATCCTCTGCATACATACTGTCAAACAGGAATGATCCCTTCAGGTATTCAACAAAGGCTGTCTTTGAAGAGAATCAGAGCAATGTAAGTAAAATAAAGAGTGCCAACCTGCTGCCAGTCCTTTGGATATGTCTCTCCTACAAGCACTTCACCAGCAGAGGAACACTGGTGCAGAGTGATACCAATACAATAGATATACCAACCCAGGCATGAAAGCACCATGCAACTGGAGTGAAAACCACCCTGGTGACTTTGCTGCTAGAACTCTCTAGCCTAAGGATAGAAAACACTGTTAAATCTTATGTAAGACATTAATACATACAACCACATGTTGCAAAGCTATTAAGCCTTTGAGATAAGGAGTCAGTGGACTTTGGGGAGGGATGGAGGGAAAAGCTGCAGGTGTCCTCCCTGTCACTTAACCACCTCCTGCTTTTCAGCCAGTCTGATCTCACAGAGGTCTGGAATAATGAGGCAGACCATAACTGAAAGCACCATTCTGCCTGGTCTTGTTTTCAGTTTGTTCACAGGACTACAGCGATCTCTGAAAGCCCTGAAGAGTTTAACCATAAAACTAATGAAAAGCATAGTGTGAAGGAGAAAAAAAGTCACTGCGCCATGAAAATGCTAACAGTTCCCTCAGACCTGTAATTTTCTTAATCTCACATCAGGCTGATAAGATCCTCGGGTATGATTTACTATTTAGCTTCGCGGGTTCTGTATCTGTAGTTTCATTGTTCAACGCAAAGAATTATGTTCTCCCACATCATGTGTATTCCACAGCAGTTCCTGTTTTCATTCAAAAGATGAGATTCGGAGATCACAGAGATTAATCCTAGCCTTAGTTTTAGCACAGTCGATGTTAACCTCTCATTAAATCTTCAAGCAGGTACAAGAGAAGTCAATAGCTGTTGTGCTTCTTTCTCCTGAGACAATATACAACCAGCCAAAGAAAACATACCTTGTGGTACTCCAGCTCTTTCTGCTTTGCCTGGTTTTCCTCCAGCTGAGCCAGGGCCCGTGCCTCCTTACGTTCCAATGGCTCGGTAAGATCTTGATACTTTAAAACTGCAGTTTCTCGCTGAGAAATGCAAACAAAGAAAATATTTTTCTTAGATTATCCAGCATTGCTCAACAAATCTGGGAATAAGCATTTGATCTTTCTAGAACATGCACTTGAGTGACATCTGCATCTCCATTTCTTTGTGGGCTTTTTATTAAACTACTTATGAAGTTTCTAATCCATTCCTCATCCCATTTTTTTCTTGGCATATTACTCTGACTCTGCATTCAATGTATCTGAGCTGATTCAGTCCCATGAAACTTTTATCTCCCATTTCCTCATCTTTAGGATTGTTTTTTTCTTGGCCCTGTTTTGCCTTCTAGAATTTGAGCCTTTATTTGATCAGCTAGCGAGTTTAATACATTTACTAGGGAGGAGAAGGCTCTTCTGAGGAGTGGATGGCAAGTTAGTAGCAGGGGCAAGAACCTAATTAGCTTGAAACTGAAGCTTGACAAATTTAAGTAGGTGATTCTATGACGTACTGTCTGTACAAGCAGGGACTGGACTCAATGACCTGGAAAGCCCTTCCAGTCCTATGGTAAGAGTAATGTGTATTCTAAGTACAGCTCCTGCTCTGCGCCAAGCAAATTTACAATTAATCATGTTCTTTGGTTACCAAAAAAAAAAAAAAAAAACAAACCCAAAACCCAAACAAAAAGCCCCTTCTTTGTTCCTTTTGAGCTCTGGGATCAAAAAGCAGTCCCACGGGTTACTGGTGCGGATGTGCATTTGACGGCACCTGCTTGCCTGATAGTCTGTCAGTCCGCTACTGAAACAAATTGCTCAGTGAGCAGCTGGACCACCAAGCCTCCTTTCCTCTGGATCCATGTCTCAAGACTGATCTCCTCCGAGATCCTCTGATCTCTAAGAAGGCTTGCACTCACACTGCAGGCTCTCTGTGGCAACATTAAGCAGGCCCCTCTCCCACACACAGCTGCTGATTTTCACAAAATCTGTGAAGACATCTTGCCTCTGACACCTCTACCTCTCTGTCAGATTTGATAGAATTTGGCCTACAGGTTCACAGCTGTTAGGTGGAGGCAGAATAAACACTGCATGTTTCTGTAAGCCTAATTTCTGCAGGGAACCTGCCCTGAATGCAAGAATATTGCTGGCATACCAACAAAGCAAGTGCTCTGTAAGATGCCATTGCCCAATTTCACAAGCAGGGAGTACAGAAATGCTTACTGTGGTGTCACGGACGAGCTTGAAGTCCAAGTATACCAGGTCTGGAAGATGAGCAACAACAAACAGTGTATACTGCTCATTGTCGCAGAAAGGGTTCCCAGTGAGATTCAGCGTCCGTAAGTTTTTAAACCTCCTGAGGTAGATAACCTATGCCAAGGGGAAAGAGATCCTGTACTTCCTAGTGCTGGGGAAACACACAGCCTTGAAATTCGTTGCTCTTATTACAATTATGTTGCAAGACGTATTCTGCTCTGCTGCCGAACATAGGTGACATTAAACGATGAGTGTCTAATGCTTTCAGGAAACTAAATACTTAAATTCACACTGTGAATATATAAATGACGGGTGTAGAGAGAAGGCCAATGGGGTGGACAAATCTCGGCTGTTAGATTGGTGAGCTGCCCTCAAAAGAACCCCAAATAAATCCTTGTCTCCACTCCCTCCTTTTCGCATATGTAGCTACTAATTCCTTTTCTAGCTTTCATGGGAACCATTAGGAATTTTGCCATGGCTGACAGCAGTAACAGAACCAGGCCCTCATGAGTCAATAATCTAAAAGAGAAATAGCTGTAGTAAGCAATTAACACCGGGAGAGCTTATCGAAACCATAACTTAGAGTATAGAGGCAGTGAAATCCTAAGGAAAATTTTCTCCTCTCAGGAGGGGCTCGGACACAGTGGCAAATGTCAGTTTTAGAATATTTGATCCTTTGACAGGGAACATTTGCAAAGACAGGGAGCACTCACATCTTCCAGAGTGGTCAGGTTATTCTTTCCTATGGAGAAAATCTGCAGCTCGTGCAGAGTGTCCATGTGCTCAATTTTAGATATTCTGTTACTGTAGAGACTGAGGTCCTGCAGTTTGACAAGGGTATCCAGGCCCTCAATTACTTCAATATTGTTGAAGGACAAGTCTGGGGAAGACATCAAAAGTTTTACAAGCAAAAGTTAAATTATTTCTAACAGAATGCCCTGATTCACACCTTGCATTTAGCCTGGTTCTTGATTTAGGAGTTTATCTGCATTATTTTTCCCAGGGGTGTTCAATGTCACACAGGAAATGCTCAGCAGTAAATCATCATTCGTTCACATCTCCTCCTTGCAACTGTCCATCCAACTTTTAAATGAGAGGAACAGTTGAAAGTATTCCATGGAGAGTCCACATACACAACCTGAAAGTGATTTCTATCTTATGGGGAAACCAAAAAAATGAGAGAAGAGGTGGGGAAATGCCCTAAATGGGAGCTATATCTGAGACAAATTGCACGCTCCCTGCCTTGTTTCTTGTAGACTCTTGCCTGGCACACCAACACCCACCGTCACGGTCATTCCCATAACACCAGCATATGCCAGTTCACAATTGCCCTCTGTCAATGGAGGTACGCAAAGGCATATACTCACTTGAGCTATTTCACTTATTGAAATTTCCTCTTCTCCTGCCAGAACATCTATCCTAACACCTACATTCATCATGACTAAGGGCAGTATTTGCCCTCAGGCCAGTACTGAGCAATTCAGGAGCCCAAAGACAGTCGATGAGGTTACCAGGTGTCTGCATCACCCCAGCCCCTTGCATCAATCACCCCAGCCCCTGGACGGCTAAAACACTCAACGCAGCAGCTGGTGAACCACTGCAGCCTTTGGGCAAATGAAACCCACGAGTGTGCTTCAAAACACTCTGCTTACATTGTGGTGATCAGCTGTTGATTCACAAGTGCGTTAGTCATCTGTGCAGCAGAACAGTGCAGACAACTGGGCGGAAGAACCCATCAGACATTTCAAGATGTGCTTATGAACCGAAACTCTGCATGCTATTTTCAATGGTGGCTGAGGATATATTTACACTGTCAGCCAGCAATGCAGCTACAGTTCCCAGAGAATGCTCTAAGCTATGAATCTGTAGCAGCAAGCTTGCTGATCTGCCCAGCATCAATGCCTGCACCACTGTGTGATGCTGCTATCAGTAAGCCAAGTTTTTAGTTAAAAAGCAGTCACGTAAGACTACAAGGTTGGGCACTTCTTGGGACAGCAATAATGACAAAACCTTACATGTGTAGGGTTAAAGAGACTATTGCCTTTCAGTGGGTTTTAGTCTGCAAAATGCCTACATTACCTTTCAAAACAGAACACAGGCTTCTAAATTACAGAGGTGTTTCCGTAAAAATTTCTGAGAGTCACCTCCAAACATGAGCACAAACCTGGGAAACTACCTTGAAATCTCAGCTTCCTGTTCCTGCCACACCAAACGTATTAAAACCAGTTTTTACACATTTGAAGGATTGTTTTGCAGCTCTGATATTCAGGCATTTTGACATTTGACAGTCAAATGAGGAAACACACAGACAGCTGACAGCCTTCCCTGGGAAAGCTCCTATCAGTCGTGTTTGAGAAGGAGTGCGACATCCCGGCTTTATCACAGATTGCTTTGCACCTGTGAAGGCATCCAGCCTCATATGCCTGTATCTTACCAAGCCATACAAGGTGAACTAGACTCTCCAGAGCTTCTATCTTCTCAATGATATTGTTGTCCAGCTGCAGTTTAGTCAGATTCTCAAACTGCCACAGATTATCAATCTGCAGAATATCTAAAGCCATAGGAAAAAAAATAAAGAAAATTGCTTTTCACGTGAGACAGCTTTCAGTTTAGCAGACACGCTATCTTGCACAAGGAAAACACATCCAGTCTTACCTCCAAAATGATTTTTAGCAGATTACAATAGCGTATGATGACTGCCCAAGAGAGCTGAGAGGTCCACTGGCTGGATGAGATTTCAGTGAAACAGCCCAGTTAACCTCAGTGTCCTGCACCAGCGCACACTGCTCATCAGAGATGCCGAGTTGCTGAGGGGATGCTGACTACAGCCCTGCAGTCAGGAGTGGCTTTATGAATCCACTACTCAGAGGCCTTGACCTTCATTTTCCTTTCCAGCGACAAGAGGGAGGTTTGGGATGAGGCTCTGCTTTTTTCCACCTTTGCAGGCTAGCGGTGGCCAGCTACTGCTTTTGTAAATTACTCTCCTGCTCCTGGGATTCTCATCACAGCAGAGCAAGTTGGGGTCTACTCTTTCTGTGAAGGCTGCAGTTTAGAACAAATCAATATCCCTGCATTTAGCTTTCTCCAAAAACAGAATCACAAGGGCAGGCCATTAGGCACTACAGCAAAACCTCAGGACCAAGGTGACAGAAAATGCGGAACAATCTCACTCCCAATTCTCTTTCTCCTCCGATGGCTTCCCAGAAGATTTTGTTAGCTGCTCTGCTGCTATTGTTGTTTAGTGAGTACAGAGTAAAGCAAAGAACTGCATGCACAAAATATTCATTTAGTTCTATATTTTGTATTTGCAAACAAATACATGCAGGCTCAGGTAACAGGGAGTCTCTTCTAAGGAACTCAACTGATACACGCATTGTTTTACTGGAGCATGCAATGAATAATCAAAAGCAGATTTTTTTCCCATGAAATTACAGACCCCCAAAATACTCAAATATTGAGCCAAATGTTCTTCCTTTTCATTTTTTGAATGCAAGTTTATGACTGGTTTGACAGTAAGAGGCAAGCTGTGATAATGCTATGGATGACGGGAGGAAGCCACCCAATTGGACTGTAATCACCATAATCTACCAAATAGGTCTCACATAATCGCCAGTGATGGCAGAGCCTGCCTGGGGTTTGATTTGTCCACGTACAGAAGGGCCCAATAGGTCTGTGGCCTGTAGGTGTCACCACAATATAAATGTTAAATAAGAATAGCAGTGACAATGATAGCACAAAGTTAAGCAGCTTTACAGTTATCCATCAAGAAAAGCACCCAGCTCTTTCTACTGAAATTACTTCATACAGGTATGACTAAAAATGTAAGTTGAGATGTTACTTTTCACATAATAAACCCAAGCTAATCGTGATTGTTTAATTGCCAGTTAGCCACTTCATGCTTAATTCTATTACACTCTAACAAAAGAAGAAAAAAGTATATATACTGATACTCACTTCTAAAACTAAGCTGTAGCTCTGTCACATCTTTAAAGTTAATACCTTCCCTTTTGGCAAGCTTTCCTATGTCCTCTGGATACAGCTCTTCAACAGCTTTCTGAACCATTTCATCATCAATAACGTTTGGCTCGATGCTGTCGTATAACTGACTCATTTTTAGACGGTATCAACCTTAAAGGACAGAAAATAAAATAAATTTAATCACTGCCTGGCTACTATTTCCAACATTCATTGAATGTCCATGACAATTCCAAGGAATTAAGAGCACAGCTGAGCATTAAGAAGATCTAATACCTCACAGCTGATATCAAATACAGACTTGACTTTTATCACAAAGTCACTGATGCGACTCCAAGCACAGCCTTACAGCCTGAGAGCTGTAAAATAGCTGGGCTTGATCACATGCAAACTTCCAGGAAGTGTATTCCATGAAGAATGCTAGAATTTGGCCAGATAAATGCTAGAATTTGGCCAGATAAACAGACCAGGAAAGGAGGCCCTGTGCAGCACCTATGAACAGCAATGGTCCATCGCATGGTAGTCACCTGCTGCTGAAACCCATCTTCATTCACATTCGAGGTTCTGCGCACCATTTCCTCTAGTTTTAAAAGGTAAGTTTATCATAGGCAGGTTTGATTTATAGAGTCAGAGGCGTGTGTTTATAGCATAGGAAAATTAACAACAGCAGTTCACTAAATTTTAAACACTAACATCATAATAAAAGTGAAAACAAATTAGAGGAAGAAGGAAAATTTATAAACAATAACAGCGATTTTCTGAAGAAGGCACTTAATGCAGATCCATAGGAAAGGCTATCAAGTTCAGTCAATAAACACTGCACACAAACACCTCTGCTTTGGGAAACAGACAATTCGGTCAGTCAAAACTTTCTCTCCTGGCTTTGTCATTTAAACATCCCTAATGTGGCCCTGGAGGCAATGAGACTGCTTATCTTTCTAGAACTGTGCACAGCTAATCAATTAGAATGAAGGACTCGATTCTTCAAACTTTTGCTTGCGTAAGATGTCTATAATTGTGGATATAATTTGCTGATTTTTTGCATTGGAGGACAGGAAGGATAAACATGCGGGTTTAGCGAGTTCTCTCCTTGCCACGACTTTTAACCAACAAACCCAGCCCCTCCATGGCTGTGCTCAGTACAGACCAAGGAGGAGCAGGCTCCGGGTTTACCCACCCTTGACCTGCCAGACTTCCCACTTCCCTTGTATGTCTCCACCGTCTCTTTAGTCAATGTCAGTTCCACAGAGCTCGCCGCACCATGAGGTCAGCAACGCGTGGCATCCCGTGGGAACAACGTGGGCGTTGGGGTAAGCAGCGGGTCGGCCCAGCAAGGAGCTGCTGCTCACAGCCAGCCGCAGCCCAGGCCTGGGAAGCAGCGCCACGACCCCGACACCCCCAGGCCCTGCAGGGCCCGGGACGGGGACCCTGGCTCTGCCTGTCAGCGTGGCTCTGACCCAGGTGAGCCCCCACCCCCCCGCCCCCTCTCGGCCCGGACCCCCAGGCCTCTCACCCCCAGTGCTCCAGGCGCGCTCCGCGCCCCCGGTACTCGGCCCGGTTGCTAAGGAAGCCCAGGCGCGTTGCTAAGGGAGGACACGTGATACGCTCAGCAGCCAATGGCCAGGGAGTGGGTGGGAAGGGTGGCTGCTAATCAGAGCGCGAGAAATCCGTGTCAGCCAATCAGCACCGGTACCGTGCCCTCGGGGCGGGAGGAGGGGCGCATGATTGATGTTTCCCTTGTGCAATAGAGTTAGAGATGGTTTGGCTGTTGCCCAATGGAGAATACCAGTGGCGGTGTCTCTGCTGTCCATCAACTGGAGGGCGTNGAGGGCCCGCAGCTGGCTCTGGAGCCAGCGGGGGGGCTGTGGGGTTCAGTGGAGGTCTTTGGGGGTTGTGGAGATTTGTAGGGGTTAGTGAGGGGTTGTGGAGGCTAGTGGGGTGCTCTGGAGGCATGGGAGGGACTCTGGGGGTAGCAGGGGCGTCAGGGCTGGTGGCTTGCGGGGTTGGTGGGTGCTGTAGTCCTTTGTGGGGGTCTCTGTGGGTTAGTGTGGGCAGCGGAGGGCTCTGTGGGCAGCGGAGGGCTCTGTGGGCAGCGGAGGGCCGTGGGGG
>VXBL01006982.1:288765-300721 GCA_013400195.1 Aramus guarauna | reverse complement strand
CCCTCGCTTGACAGTGATGGGCACACTCTTTAACCTATGACACCACTAGGCGTCCAGCCGCCGCCCAATCGAATGCAGAGAGGCGGGCCACGCTTGGCAGAGCAAGCTGCGGTTGGTGTGCGCGAGTGCCAGTCAGGGCGGGGTGGGGGAGGGGGGGGGCCATCGGGCTGCTGTTTGTTGTCATCCCAAGATGGAGTCGCTTCAAGATGGTTGATGGATGGAGCAAAGTTGTTGCATCCCCCAGCTCCTTTTCCTGCACGTGAGCGCCTTGTTACGGAGCAGCCCTGTTGTTCAGCCACCTTTTTTCCCAAAGTATTGAAACCTCCCTGGACCTAGGCATATGCAGGGAGCGTGATGTGGTTTAGAGATACAAGCATGCGCCGTGTTTTCAGCCCAGGCTTGAATTGTGGTTTTGCTAATGCTTTGGTGACATTAGGCAGCTTATTTTGAGTGTGCTTTCACTGCGTGGCTAGCCAAGGCCTTCCTGGGTTGCTGTGTCTACTCCCTCCCTCAGCTGTGTTCACTCTCAACTGTGGCAAGTCTGGTTTTGGTCTGGGTTGCCAGGGCCACAGGAAAAAGCCTGGACACCACTTCTGCATAGTTTGGTAACTTGCCCATGGTTGGGTGGGCTGTCATTGCCTTCTGCTTTCTTCTCTTAGGCCCTGAAGAAATACAAGATTTCTCACATTGTGGTGGGAAAGAACAGCAGCCTGGCTCAGGTTCTTGCAGTGCAGGGACTGTGACATGCGGTCCCAGAAGCCAAGGCAATGTTCAGTTGAATGCACCCCAGTGAAACCATGCCCTTAGTTTCCTTGATTTGCTTCATAAGCAACAGTAGTTCTAATGCCTTATTTAGGGGTTATATATAGTATAATGTATAGCTACCTACAGTCTAGTCTATAGCTATTCTACATTAATTTACGGAATGATGGAAGACTTGTGTCTTTGGCAATTAAAGTAGAAAAATTTTGCAGAATAACTGGTTGTGGCCTCAAAGCCCAGAAGTTCTTTTATAGTAGTCGCCTCACCCACAAGTGCACAGACACCCCCTTGTAGAGCTAAAAGACCCTTAAATGGGTAAGTCTCGCACTGTGCTTTGAAGATGGCCGGACTCTTGCTTTGTCAGACAATATGGAGCATATGTATAGCTTGCTGTTTTTCTTTAGCCATCTGGGGTGTTTATTTCTTCTGCTTAGGGAGAGAAGTGCTGAGAGTTGGAGGATAATAACAAGAAGTGTGAAAGTTAAACATGATTTTAAAGTTAATTTGCTTTGTTGTGTTTGTCCATCTGACCACATCTGCCAGGACAGCTGGCTGCTTTGCTGCTTGGACAAGCCTTCTACAATGAGTGTTGTTAAGCGAAGGCAATAATTTCTCATCTATTTATTGTCAGTTTCTTTCAGCATCAGTAAGTGGTTTAAAGGGGCTTCCTTAAGACTTGATAATTGTTGTGGGGGGGAGGTTAGCAGTAAAATCTGCTTTTTCTAGCCTTCTGCCTTTCTATCTCTGGAGCTCTTACATCCCCCTGCTCTTTTTGAATGAGTAGTTGCTGCCAACTTAGAGACTTCGAACACAAAGCTTTGAGGGAGCTGCTTTCATCAGATAAGGTTAGGTTTATGTGAGGGGCTTATAATGCAACTTCCCTTAATGCAAAATTCAGCTGCACTTTAAGAATTTTTTTTTTCATCCCCAGGGGGAAGAGATAGCTGCAGATTTTATTTTGGAAGAAAAATTTTTCTGCTTCTTGTATCACTGCCAGTTATCCCTTTCTGAGACAACAGTAAAACAAAAGCATGCCTTGTTCTCAGACGGTGCTATTTGCCCAGTGTTTCCACAGTTTTTTTTCAATGAGCTTGTGGAATATAATTTTCACTTATGTTTCTCTTCATTCTTTAAAAGAAACTGAATAATTTTGTATTTCTGTTTAAACATATTGTGTTGAACACAGTTGTGATGTTTTCAAGCAAGGCCTAACACTCACCATAAGGGAGAAGTGCAGAAAATTATGTAGGTCCATCAGCACACCAAGAATGCATGTTCTCTGCCAGGAAGTAGCAGTGGTTCACATGAAGATTTAATTAGGGCTAGACAATGTCTGCAGATAAATGCCAGGTCTGAAAGAACAAAGATGTCAGAGAAGGTTTGGGGAGAGCTGAGAGAGGTAATACAAGGGATTTTCTCTTTTCTCCTTCTCTTTATCTGGATAATGTCTGAAGCTAGACGGGCTTTTTATGTTAACTCTTTTGCTTAATGTGGGAAAGTAATGCTAGGATGAGCTCAGAGGATTTGTAATGGAGATGGATAGAGTCTCCTGCATCTAAAGTACCGATTTCAATGGCAGCCAGGTTCCTCATCGCTGAAAGCTACCTGACTTTTGGCAATGGGCTTAACTGGTAGCCTCTTTTGGGTTTCCAGCAGTCGAGTGACAGAAACTGCATAAAAGACCACCATGGCGACTAATTACAAACCTCACTAAATTTTTCTTTAATAATTCAATTGACTTGTGGACACTGAACTGTCCTTATGTCTCTAGCAAGGTTACCTCCTGAGCAAAGGTGGTGGTTTTTGACAGGGCTGTTGTGTGAAATCAAAATCAATTTTTCCCAGTCCGTATTATCATGGAATCGTAGAATGGTTTAGGTTGGAAGGGATCTTAAAGCCCATCTAGTTCCAACCCCCCTGCCATGGACAGGGACACCCTCCACTAGCCCAGGTTGCCCAAAGCCCCATCCAGCCTGGCCTGGAACACTTCCAGGGATGGGGCATCCACAGCTTCTCTGGGCAACCTGTTCCAGTGTCTCACTGCCCTCACAGTGAAGAATTTCTTTGTAATATCTAATCTAAATCTCCCCTCCTTCAGCTTAAGGCTTTATCCTTTGTCCTATCGCTCCATGCCCTTGTAAACAGTCCCTCTCCAGCTTTCCTGTAGGCCCCTTTAGGTACTGGAAGGTGCTATAAGGTCTCCCTGAAGCCTTCTCTTCTGCAGGCTGAACAACCCCAACTCTCTCAGCCTCTCTTCATAGGAGAGGTGCCCCAGCCCTCTGAGCATCTTCCTATCATATTGCTTTCCACCTGGAGGTTGCAGTGAAGGGAGGTAGGTAATAGCACCATTTTACATATAAACTAAGAATCTCATCCAGGATTACATGGCAGAATCCATACTTCTCAAAGGCTCTGTGAGCAAACAGTGCTTTTCAGTATCCCACAAGACTTACAAGAAGTCTTCATGGTCCCTTCACAATGTCCCTTTTGTTGGCAGTCAGTGCTTCCTAGCAGACCTCCTCAAGAAGATCAGGGCAGGGGTTGTGTGGAGGCTGATGTGCTGCTGATACTTTTAAGCAGTGCTGCATGCTCGGTGAATCCAGCGACCATCAGTGATGCTGGACATGGAGCCTGGAGTGATGCTGGAGCTTTCACTGACAGCTTGTGCTGCACAGCTCTGTCCAGCTGAGGGGTGATTGTGCCACCAGCTCTAGAGAAGGTCTTTGTGAAAGCTGGCAAGAGTCTAGAGGGTGGAATTGGGTGCCGCGGGTTTCGTAGGCTGCCAGCTGTTGGGGCTCGCAAAATCCTTTGTGGCATTGTGTGTTGGCCCACTTCTTACGACTGAACTGTTTATTTTTTTCCAGCTAATAATACAGATATGATAGACAAGATCCTTAGAGGAGGACTATTTTTAAGAATATTTCTGACCAGTGAGGAGGAGAAGTACAGGAAGATGTGTAGTAAAATGGCAAAGACAGACTGCTTGCTATCTGGAAAGGGGCTGGCCTGGGGAAAAAGCTGCAATTTACGGTAGCGGGAATTTGCCTTGAGATTCAACATCCTGCCGTAAATTACATTTTTATCTTTCTTTGTTCAAGGGAGCCATCTTTAAAGTGTCACCACTCTATTCAAGGTTATTAGAACAAATACCCTTACCGTAGGTTAGTGAAAACATCTTAGATGATTAAAGCTGATTGAATTACAAGAATGTGGAGTATTGGTGACTTTTTTTTTTTTTTTGCTCATTCTGCTCATTTGATATAGGCCATATGGCTTACACATGAGGACACAGGAAAACCAGTTATATTTTGTAGGTTGGTGTTTTTTTTTTTTTTTTTTTTTTTTGTCGTCACTGAAGAGGAATNCCCCCCAGCTCCCTCAGGTGCAAAGGGCTGAGTTGGGGCAGTGGTGTGTGAAATGGGCCCCTCGCAGGGTGATGGATGGGAACATCAGGGTTTGTTTTGGTAAGGGCTCTGGTCAGGGCTGTGTGTGAAGTCAGACGTTTTTGCTGCAGCCTGAAGTCTGCTTGACTTGGAGCCAAAGACCTCCAGGGAGAGAGGTCCGGCACCTGAGTTAAATGCACGGAGACCTGAAAGTTATTTTTTAACAACATAGTGGAAATCAAGGTGTCCAGCATAACTGGTGTGTGTGGGGTGTTGATCAGACGATGCTGATTCACATCCCTGGTCCCCGTTGATGAAGGGAGGTTTGAATGAGGGGTGCCGGTCTGGGCACTTGCCTTGGAGTCTATTTTTGAAGGAGGAACAGTAGGGTGATTTAATACAGAGTATTGTTTAAGGAGGCTACAAAAACAAGGTTTCAGCAAAAGATACAGAGGCACTTTATTGAAGCAACAGTAAGGCAGACAGCTTTTCAATTGATTTTTATCAAAGCACTTGCATTCATCCATTCAAGGCTGGTAAATTGATAATAAATACGGTGCACAGAGTCTGTTTCCAGAGCTGCTGTTTTGCTTCCCCCTCTTTTTTTAAAATGAGAAAATGCCTGAGCTTGGGGGTGTGGGTGTAAACACCTTTTTATTTTCCTTTCCATAAGAAGCACTTAAGACCTTTCTTCAGGTTTATTATATCTTCACAGTTTTATGAGTCTTAGAATAAAAATGGTTCCTAAATAAATCAGTTGATGGTTACATGCAGGAATAGAGAGATGTATTACAGCAAGCAGCCCACAGTAATCCTGCAGGAGGAATTAACCCAGAATTTCTTGTCCACATACACAATTTGCCTAAGTTCCCTTCAGAGTTAACTTACTACTATGCTGTACCGTAAGGAAAACGTTTTTTTTTTAAAGGCAAACCTTTTCCCGACACTAGAAGTCAGTGTTTAAAGAGCACACTGTAACCTTAGGATCTGGTACCAATAAAATTATGTGTTTGCAGCATGCTGTTGGGGTCTGAATCATCGCTATTTTCATTAATTGCATTATAATAAAATAAAAAGTCCTAAGAAAGATGCTTGCATTTCCCCATAACCACTGAAGTATTGTGCCATGTTCTAAGGGAAACTTTTCTCAGTACAAGATAGCTGTAACTTTTATTGCTATCAGATGCTCACAGCATCAGAAAGACAAAATTTGTCTTTTACCACAGTGAGGAGGGCACAAAATATGCTCTCTTCACAATTTAAGTATATTTCTAGGTCCTCCTGTAGCTGGTCAGTTACTTGAAATCCAGCCCCCCACTGTTAATATAGAATTGTGCTAGTCATGCAAAAGAGAGACTGATAAAATGCTTTTAGTTTTATAAGATTATTTGGATCTGCTTTCACTTCATGACAATGGATTATGTTGTAAGGAAAATCTCCATGAAATATGAAAATGGATATCTTTGCTTTTAAAGGAGCAAATAAATACTGAGTCATGAATCTCGCAACTTGGAGAAACTACATACATGTGTGAAGCTGGATAATTAGTATAATACCATTTAATACTAGGTTTCTGAGACTGGATTTATTTTATAGGCACAAAAGCAGATTGTAGTTCATGAAGGTATTATAGCATGTATTTTTGAGTAATGCAGTTTTATCTCTTCCAGCACAGTACGCTTAAATGTATATTCCATATGCTTCTAATATAAATCTATGTGTGAGAGGTTGCAGTGTGAGGACAGCTCGTTCCCAGTTTGATACTGCTCTGTTCACGTACTCGGCAGGTTTTTTAAACTGCATATTTAAAATATACTTGACTAAAGACACACAGTTAGAAAATCCCCACAGACCCTTCCAGCTGATTTAATGTTTCATCAAAAAAAAAAAAAAAAAAAAAAGTATTATGTGTTTTCCTTAGTTGAATTAAGAACGATTTTAATTTAGTCACTTTCCTTTATATCGTAAACTATGTTGGGTTTATAATTAAGCGTTCTTTGAAGGCGATCAAGGCATCTGGTCATATCATCGGTGGTAATGGTCAGTGGAGGAACAGCAGCAGCAGTTGTTGCAGAAATTTTGGTGAGATGATCCTTCATGGAGAAGGACATTGCATAGTACCTGTAGGCCAGGTGCTCTTCAGGGTTGGCCTGGCAATCTCCTTCCTCATCTGGTATTTCATATTTGACTCTGGATAAATCATTTCACACTTTGTGTTTTGGTTTCAAAATCTGTGTGATGTATGGGCAATAAAAAGCATAAACGTTTGGAGAACACAGGGGAGAAAGAAGTGTTGTAAGAGCCCTCAGAAGTTGCGAAGTGACCCAAAAGGCCAGCCTGCGTCACATGGTTTTTACCTCATATGCTGAGACTGCACAGATCATCCAGAACTAGTTTTCCATTTTCTCATCTGCATCCACTTGGGGAATTACTAGAAACTTGTTGCTGAGTATAAAAATCCTATCTAGGATAGATAAGCCTTATCTTCCATGTTTGCTTAGTCATTCTGCTGACAGTTCTCCATGATTGTTTTGCTCGTTTGTTTCAGTTATCACCAATGTAAAGGGCTCTTTTAAAATTGATGATTCTTGAGCAAAAAAGATGCTGGTCTAGAGACTTTGCTAGAGCCTGGTCTCTCTTCCCTTAAGAGTAGGTCCTTTGCTACAGGTCAACATGTCTCTACATTACTCATGGAGCCAGATCTTCTAATCTGTAGGTACTCTTCCTATTGCTCAAGAAAGGGAGATGCAAGTAAATTCAGCTAGTCTATTATTGGCAGCACTGTCTTTAAATTTAAATATACGCTCTATGATTGTTCTGTACCTGCCAGAATTATAAAGTAGGCCCCATAATGTAATAACTCATTTCAAAATCAAGGATTAGGGATGAAAAAAAGTCAATGTATGTATATACCCTGACTGTGTTTGGGTAATTCCTGGCACGGCTATGTATAGGTTATTTACTTGTGCTTCTGTATCTCTCAATTCATAGAAGCCCTTTGGCAGCTCAGTGTTTGCAGCGTAGTCTCAGAGAGCACTAGGGGCCTCAAAAATTAGAAGATACTTGGGAGAAACCTGTGGAAGTTTAGTTAGTTCATAAGCCTGCTTATTCTTTGAAAGTAAGCCAGTCTGTTCCCCAGCTGGTCCTCAGAAGCCTTCTGCGTTAGATTACTTTGGGAAGAAATTCTTTGTTCAAATTCAGATCAAAGAAAATGTACACAAAGTGAGGGCACAGATTGGTGTTATAAACTGTGTTTGAACGCCAAGAACTTTGCAGAGCATTGGTTTCTCATTCTTAAGGCAAGAAAGATTTTGTTATGTCCCAAGTGTGGTCAGGAATGTTGAGGATATTGTTAACTTGGAGGTGTTGCATCCTCTTTATTTTCATGGGATACATCTACTGCAAGAAGTGTGACCAGCTTTGTATTTGATACAAATAACAAAAAAATTCATGTTTCTTGCATAACTGCGTAAACGCAGAAAAAGCCCCTTTTAGAATCTGGTATTTCCTGACTTTTTTTAAAACTTTAGTTTTGTCTTAATTATAGCCTTCTGCATTTATTTTCTTTTTGGAAGGAAAAGAGTGTCCTTCCTTGCCTGTACACACAAAAAGCCACCTTGAGCAGATTAAATAAATTGCAAGCTTCAGCAGCTTTGCCAGCAAATTTTGGAAGGTCTTTATGCTGCCGTAGTCCTCCAAGCTAGCAGTATTTCATACCTCCCCATCACTTCATCTTCTCAGACCAACAAATACATCTGTTTGTTTTAATAGAGGCATTTTACTAACCTGTGGTGACCAAATACTTACTAAATACAGATATTTTTTTTTTTTCAGATTTCTGCAAGGCTTTAATTAGTAATTCTGTCCAAAGAGTCAAGCCTGAAGTAAGTTTTGGGCTGAAGTGATCCAGACATGAGATACTGTATTGTAGCTCTTCCTTCCAAAACATCTTTCATTGTGGTTGATGCAGTGGACATCTGTTGGGCTCAATACGCTTTTCCCTCTTTTATATGAAGCTGTTGAGAATCTGAACTTCTCAGTGTTCACCAAAAGCACTCCTACCATTTAACAAAGTATTAAGGAACATAACCAGTTAATTGGTCCCTAATTTAAGCTTAGGAGAGAAAATACGTGAACTTCATTGGAATATTTCTTCTGGAGTGAATCTTAAAGTCAGTCTCCATCTTGTGACCTGTTATTACCTGAATGCTGTCTAGTATTTTTCTGAGCAGTTGTTATAGGGTAGAGATATGATAATAAGATGATTGATAGTGAAAGGTAGGGGTTAAGCAGGATCTGGCATATATTTTTTTGTTTTGGGGTACCCTTATCTCATGTATAAGCTGTTGTAGTAAATAGCTTGTTTTTTCATTATCTTTGAGCTGCCCTTTCTCCACTGATTTTCAGTTCTTCTAATTAGAAGGGTATTTTGGTGAAAAGAGCGATCTCAGACCTTTGTGAAATTTTCTGCTAGTACAAATAATGGTAAATCTGAAATCACTTATTAGACAAGAAGTTGTTATGGCAACTATAAGATGGTTGGCTAATCAGAGAGTGAGATCAGTTTTTATTTACAAGCGTAATGAGCAATTAAGTTTGAGCAGCTGTCAGACTTGGAAAGTGATTAAAGTTCAACAAACAACCCAAATGGGTCAGTGTTCAGTTCTGGTGGTTTTCTGACACTGCAGCTTGATTGTGTGTGGGTTTTACCTACTATAATTAAAACTGCCTTTAAAATCCCCATCTATGCCAATGACTTGCAGAGATCTGGTAATGAAAAATCCCCCTTCCAACCAGGTTCCTTAAAGGGTATTGGCCTTGAGTATTGCTGCAGCTAATGAGGTATTTCACATGTAGTAACCCTTAAAGCAAACCTTAGTTTGCATGCTGCCTTGCAGAATCATCTCCAGGCTGTTGGTGAGCACCAGGAGAGAGCTGAAATGGTGCAGCCTGGCTCAGGCAAGCTTTACACCTCTGAAGGGCACTCTTTCATAAAAGGCATCATTATACTCTTGGTTGCTTAGGAAGCTGCCACTTTGCTCAGGGGAAGGACGTGCACAGTGTACATGAATATAAAACCCAAAAGAAGTTGAGAAAGTCTTGATTAACCCAGAAACATAAGGGAGTGCCTGCGTGAGGCTGACCCCAGCCAGAGCCAGTGAAAGTCACTCAGCCGGGCGCCAGTGAAGGGGGCCAGGCCCGTGCCTTTGCAGGTCCTCATCGCTTTCCCAAGGAGGAGCAGTGACACTAGCTTCTATCAGTGTCACACTGCCAGAATGGCTTCAGTAGGTTCTGTGTTTGTTATTCAGTGTCCTGTGACTTGGGTGTGGTTGATTAACAAGCTGTAAGCAGCAAAGATGGGAGAGCTGTTTCTCTGTAGTCCAGAAGATCATATAAATTGACACCGGGAAAGTTACCTTCCCATGCATAATCTGCAGTTTTCAGAACACACTAGGTCAGCCCTTTTCCTTTGCTAGGATTTGCTTCCCTGCTGCATATGGTAAAGAAGCCAAACTGTTTGCAAGCCGTGCTCACAATCTGTGTTCTAGTTAAAATTTTAACTACCCAAGGACCAATATAGTTATTTTCCAAAAGTGTGCTGCAGTCCCCTGATACATTTACATTGTTTTTAATTTTACCACACTGACAGTATCATGCAATACAGGCAATGGCAGTGGAATGTGAAATGTATCGGGGCAGTTCCCGACCTGAAGAATTTACAAAGTTGTATGGCTAGATAACACAAGCTGGTGAATGGGGATTTACAGGAAAAGGAAAATGACAGTCTCAGAAATAGGCATTTGCATACTTGATCTAAACTTCTGGTATTTACATTTTCTATTTATCAGTCTCTTTCAGGCTTATCTACAGCAGTGGCACATGAGAAACAGGGCTGTAGGAGTGCAGAGAATTTTTAATAGGGTTATTAGACACCAAGAAATCCACATTTCTCTGCCCATACAAGATGGAATTGCACACATGTATCTTGTTACTATCATTGCCTGATTTGCACTCAGGTTTCCTAAGAAGATCGTTTGGAAGCGTTTAGCCGCTAAGCTTTTGCAGGCATGGCAAGCTTGGCTTGTAGGAATGGGCAGCTGGCAATAGAGCCCTTTGATGACAGCAGCGTTGGCAAAAGCGATTCCTGTTACCTAGTGGAACAGGAGCCAGCTCTCCCCTCTTCCCGTGGTGAAAACGCTTAGTGTATTCCAGACTGATTTTCAAGCCACGGAGGTATTGGAGAATTTGAATGGGATCAGAGCTAGCTGCCTCTTGCACAGGCCTGCTGTCATCCTGTAGAGCAGTGCGAGGGAAGGCTGCAAAATTGAAAAGCGAAGTGAAGCATTTCACACTAGAAAACGTGAGCTGTCAGCCCTCAAAAGCTGCAGACCCCTCACTGTCTAGTGCTCTTCTACGTGTGGGATAATGGTGGTTTTCCAGAAGTCACAGGTCTTTTTTTCGTAGTTGTAGATACTAGATGTAGATAGGAGTGCTGGGCGTGGGAACATGGACATGAAATATTCTACTCCAAGATTTGTTTCATTTAATTTGTAACACATTTTAAGTAAACGTTCATACAAGATAATTAAAAATCTGCTGTAGCATGCTGCAGCTAAGGAGTAAACTTGTTCTTGTAACTGCTTTCTTTGTAGGAATGAAAGATTTTGCCTTTTTTTTTTTTTTTTTTTTCCCCCTCACTAAATGTAATTAGTGTTTTCAGTTTGTTTTAAGTCTGTGAGAATGTGGGCAATTGACTTCAGGAGTAACCTGTAAAAAAATAATATAAATAATACTAATGTAGGAGCCTGATGGATTATATTTGCTGTATAGTTTGTTTGCAGCAAACAACATTTTACGAGTGAGTGGGTGGGAGGGGGAGTTTTAAATATATGGGGATGGATTTTTAGAGTTTGCAGCTGACGTGGATTAAAAATTCTAAGAACATTTCATCCATGAAAGGCAATTAGTTTTGTTTTATGAATATGAAAAGCACGTAGCTTGTAAGTACTGGAGTGAAGTCCCAAGTGAGTTATTAGAACTTGCTTTACTCATGTAGTACAAAATTAGCCATCAAGAGCTGATAGATTTCAAATACAGCTCACTGACACACTGATCATCCATAACTTTTCATAAAGACGTTTTTTCAGTCTCACCTGTAATTACTGGATGCCGTTGAGTCCTGAACAGGGCAGCTAGTCACAGATCAGGACACCTTCCTGCTCTTGATGGTGCTTGCAACAATTTGTGCAGCTGGGACATCAAATTGTAATACCGTGCTGCCTGCAGTTCTGGGTGGTAAAACTGCATCTGGATGTGTAGAATATTCCTCTTTCTCTCCCTTACCTCCTGGTAGTATCTTCCTGGTCAAACGCATTCTTCTGCTTTGTGTGTGTGGTATTTTTCTGCATTTTTTGTGAGAATGTTTTAAAAAGCAGTTTGCAACAGTTTGTTTAAGGAACTGCGGTACTGATGTCCTTATAAATAACAAACCCACTGTAATAGAGCCTTGAAGCATACTTGCTAAACAAACACATTGAGAAATAAATCGCTACTTTCAGCTGCTCCTTCTCTCAGATTTGTAAGTTATGGCTGATAAAATGAATGGTGTCTGCTTTTTTTTTTTTTAGCAGTTGTTTTTTGGCATTAGGACAAATTCATGTGTATGTATTAGTTGTTTAAGAGCTTTTTTTGAATATTGGGGTTGTCTGTAGTGAGTTGTCTTTCTGGTGAGAAAAGCTTCTCAGCTTTTAAGGGGTGTTTGGAAGAAGGCTATTTTTTCAGGTTCTTTGGCTAGTTTCTTTGGCTTTTTT
>VXBL01006982.1:237722-288730 GCA_013400195.1 Aramus guarauna | reverse complement strand
TTTTTTTTGGGGGGGGGGGAGAGTCAAAGACTCGGCTATTAAGAAATTTTGTATTTCTAGTGTTGGTGAATAGGTGTTATTTATCCAGTATGTCAGTGTTTTAATACCTGAGATTCTTATTTAAGGAACTGGTAGCTCCAGTTAAGGAACAGGGTAGCCCCCTCCTCAATCATCCAAATTCCCTGGAGAAATTAAAACTATATAAAACCCCTTTGGCAAGTAGTAGGCTATGATCTGAGTTCTGCCTATGGAAATGACTAAATGTCAGTGCGATTTGGTGTACAGCACTGGCTGCCTTACTGTGGTCAAAAGAGGGGGAGGTTTGGGGAACCATCCCAGTGCACCAACCTGTTCAAACAATGCTGTGCTGATGAATTCTCCCATACAGAGTCATACAGACAAGTCATAGCAGTCGCAGTCAAATTCAGAAATGGCAAATCTAAGGGAGAAAGTTTTGTCACCCAAAAGGTTTTAATTTATGCTTTTATGCCTCTCGTCTAGAGAAGAAAGATGGACACTCAGAGTGTGATAATATTAGACTACTGGAAGTGGGGCCTAATAGATCACAGATGTTTGCGAAGTGGTGAGCCATCATCTCTACCGATACAACAATACAAGGGGACAGTCTGTCATGAGATGTGACATGTCATAAAGGAACATTGATTTGTTGCTCCCCTACAGTAAATCACACAGTAAACATCTCCATTCGAATCCATTAAAATCCATTAATACAGGACGTATATTTTAAAACTGCTTTGACGTTTCTGATTGAAGGCTTTAGTGTATTGATTTCTGACGTGAGCAGGTCCTTGTTTGTCAATCGTAAAGTAGCACTGCAGTTTGAGTATTGTGGGTGTGCAGTGAGATGGGGGGAATCTGGCCAAGGTCACTGCTGAAGGAGGTGAAGAAACGTGCGGTGCAAGCTGAGTTTTAGGGAAAAGTGCCTCAGAATCATGCAAATGGTTTGATGAGCTGGGAGCTGCTGCCGTATGACCTAGCTGTGGAGGACAGCTATTTACAGTACATGGGTCAACACGTTAGCTTTAATGAGCCTACAGTACAGAGGAGGAAGGTGGGGTTTTGTGTTTTGTTGTTAAAGCTGTGTAGAATGAAGAAGTCAGAGGGATTTCACTTTATTTTAAAGCAGCAGTAGTCTCTTTCTCCATCTGTTTTGAAAGAGAGCAACTTACATACGCATGTCATTCAGTGGAGCATGCTGTTAGCAGCAACAATTTCTGCTGATGGGGGAACTTCAGTGAGAAGATTCGTAACAAAAGTCGTTCTTGTATAGAAACACACCGTTCTGCTTGGGATCCAGATTCCAAATGCTTTTAAGAACTATGACTAAACCATCATTTGTGCCTGAGATGGATGGCATCCGAGTACAGAAACTGCCTGGACTAGGTTACCCTGTCAGGCCATTTCTGTACAATGCAACAGCATAGCGCTAGAAGGTCCCTCTAGTTTTACAACCTGCAAATGCATTGAGACCTGTGAGATGTGATAAACTAAGCGAGTCAGGCTGATATGCTCTCTTGTGTACTCTGATATTATTATTAAGATTTCTGTTCTGTTTTTGTTCTTGTTCAGGTGAAGCTCTGATCTGGGTATGAAAGGAAAATCATCTACAGCTGTTAATATTTGTTTAATATGTATTAATCCATTCACCTTGCTCTGCTTCTGAAATTCCTGTGCTGCTACATTCAGTTAATCAGCTCTAGCTTCCTGCTCCTGAGAGGCTGAATTTGTAGTAGATGTTGGGCAATGTCTTTTCTGTAGTGTATCTAAATCACAGGAATGTGCTAACATAACTGAATACCATGTACTCTTTGAAAAGGTACAGTAATTCCATATTACTTATTCATGATTGCAGGTAAGTGTGATCTGGAAGGAAGGTCTGAAGAAGTTTGGCATTTGGGCGGCAGCTTCAAAAAGAAGAAAACCTGAAAGTTAATTGGAGAAAATTATAGTTCCCAGTCTGCCGGTGTGCCTTCAAACAGCATCCGAGCTAAATACTCATTATGATTGCACATATGCATGTCCACAACTTCTCTTGTTATGTTATTTTAATGTAGACTCTGCAGTCATTATAAACTATGATTATTCATAGTTTATGCCCCAGAAACTTTGGCAAAATAAGTGGAGGACAGATGACTTCATCCCGTAGAGTTTTGATGCCACCGTAGCTAAAATCAATTGAAAAAAATCACAACGGTCCAAGTGGATGACCAGTGCTGCAGCAGTACAACCCAAATCATGTTTCTCTGTAATGCCTTGCAGTTCAGATCGAGCCCGTTTGTTCTAGCTGACTGGCTTTTTCTTTGGAAGTGTGAAGCTCAGCATTTTCAGAGCAGTGTGAAATAAAGAATGTAGAAAAAGGACTTGGAGCAGTGAGGTGACTAATTGAAAAATGCTGTTGGAGCTGTGCTTTCTAACAAAGAAACTGGCAGGTTTTTATGAGTAAGTCGCTTCAGAGTTGAATTTTTTGATCTTGATTTTTGAATGAGTCATGTTTATTTTTTTTTAATAGCAGCTTTTTGATAAAAAAGAAAAAAACTCTGTTGGTTACTGTGATGTCTAAGTGTCTATGACTGTCTTTCTAAACACAAATACAGAGAAAGCAAGAATAGACTGTTAGGTCCAGGAGTATCCAACTGTGTTATTCGAGTGTATCTCTGTCTTCCAAGTGAGATGTCTTGAACTCAGCAGCCGTGCGAATGCTGAAGATCTTTAGTCTTATCTTCCTTTTTCTTGGACAGCTGAAATACGTTTCCGTGGCCTCTGTATGGTCTTTCCCCAGGTCTCACTGACAGTGCCGTGCAGGTCATTGATGATTTGTTGAATCCAAGAGAGACAACTGCAGTCATGAAATGTAATGACGCTTTAAAGCAAAACAATTCTATAAGCTACAGCTCAGAGGAGAGATGTTATCATCTCATTCAATAGCTTATCTTCCCTTGTGAGTTATCTTGTGTGTTTTGCATTGCCTTGCGAAACTTTTTTTTTTTTCCTGAAAGACCTTTGTCCGTTCTATAGGAGCATTTTGCATTTGACCTCAGCTGATGGCCCTTGCTCTTGAGAGAGCTCTGCTGAGCTGAAGGGAAGGGGACCAGTAGTATGGAAGTAAAAGCCTGGTAGTACTGTGGCTTCTTCTCTTCTCTGTCACATATTATGCAGAGTGAAATATAACACATCTGTTTGATTTGCTAATTTCAGTCTTGGAGCACAGCTGGTAGGCAGGTGGACTGTTAAGAGGCAAGACAAAGATCTAAGATCCTCAATCTTCTGAACTTCCAAGAAAAAAAAAAAAAAAATCAGATGTTTTACTCTGCTTGAACACCAAACGCCGTTGGAATAAGGGAGAACATTTGGAATGGGAAATTTCTTGGGTTTGGATCTCTCTAATACGGTGCAGTGGTGTGCATGCTTCTTGCATAAGCAGAAGGTGATTTTTCATGCGTAGTTCTTCCCAAATGTATGAATCAAGAGTCTCTGAAGCAACATTTGGAGAAGTCCCAAGAGAGGAATCTGTGATTTCTCTGAACACAAAGATCTGTTCATTCACGAGATTCTGATATGCAGATAGAAAACAGCGCAGTTCTCCCATTTTCATTTAATGTGATTTGTAGCTAGTGAAATGTTTAACTTTCACTTTTGGCTTTTCTCCCAAGAACATTATGCAGCACCAGTCACTTATTGGTGTTTATAGGTAGACCTTTTGGGGAGATTTTTTACCCTGGTTGTGCTTGCTGTCGTTGACCAGCTCGAGTAGATGTTCTCAGTGCTTCCAGCAGTCAGTTTTTCAGTCTCAGCTGTGTAAGCATGCATGTGGTATGTGTGTTAAACAGCATACAGACTTCAACTTGTGCAGTTGCAATCCTAATGAAAATCTTCAGGCTGTCTCCATCGGCAGGTACAGTCAGAGACGAATGTTGGAAGGAGGAAGTAGGGAAGACCGAGGAATTCTGCTTTATCTCATCCATATGTGAACAAAGTCAAATATTAAGAGCATCAACATTGAGCTATGACTTTGAAGGAGAAGTAGGATGGACCGAAAAGGGCTCTAAGAGCAGCTTCTCCAGGACAACCAGTGTTAGCATTTCTTGGTTAGGTGACTTTTGAGCTGGGTTCAAGATGGGTGGTAAAAGTTCTTCTGTTTTTTCCCCTGCGTTTAAAAGAGCATTCCTGTCCTGCCCTGTACAGCCTGTTTATTACATGATGTTTACATGGGCATTTCTGATTTGATTTCCTTGTGGTGACACCTCTCAGGTCAGAGCAGGTTGCTTGGGAAGAGGCTTGGCTGGGGTTGGTGTGCACCGAGACTGTTTACGCTGAAAACTTTACACTACTGAACAGTGCCTTCTGAATGCCGTAAAATGTACACGATTTCAGTGTGACTAAGGAAATACTGATATTGCCATTTGGCGGAGTGTGGAAATATGGCCACAAGAGTTAGATCTCAGATGGAATGTGTGAATGAAAAAATAGCACTTTCTTTTTTTTTTCTTATTTTCTTTGCAGACTAGAGATAAGCTCACGTCTGCATGTGCATATGCAGTGTCCGAGGTCTGCAGTGTGTCAGGCGTGGTGTGCCAGATTGTCTTTTCTTACACCAGAACATTTATGCTTTAATTTGGGGAACGTGGTGGGAACCGATAACATCTTGTTTCTGGGAGAGACTTTCTGATAATCTCACTGGTGGTATAATGTCTCTGTGTGAGACACTAACTCCTGGCCCCTGCTGCAGTGACAAGCTCAGCAATAACACAGCGCTCGGAGTTGTTGTCGGATCAGAAGCTGTGCAAGGCACCCTTGGCACCTGTGCTGGGAGTTGCCAGCCCTTTGGCTATGCAATTAAACTATATCATAAACTCTTTGGTTCAGTGAGGGGAGGGGCAGGAAGGACTTGTACTCATTGCTTTTTTTCCTTCTCTGACTTAACATTTTTTATGTCACCCTGGAAAGCTTTGGTGATGTTCCAGAGTTCTTGTGTGACTTAGTGCCATTTAGATGCCTTTTAAATGAGCTTGAAAGAGATTGAGGAACTGGTGACTTTTTAAAAGAGTATTTGCATGATTTGCGTGCCATTCCCTTGCAATTCTGTGATAGTTTTCAAAATCTGTTTAATCTTGTCAGTCGTATCTATTTGCTGTTTAAGGAGGGGCCTCAGAGAGATGTATGGCTTACAAAATGTCCAATAAATACTGGGCAGGTTATTGAGTGTTTTTAATTTAATGCATTTGGGATATGTTGGCCAAGGAATCTCTTAAGGAAGAGTGCAGGCAAAGCTGTTTCACCAGAAATCCAGAACTGACAACCTACTGCCTTTTGGTTCTGGAAGAGCTCTACAGGCTTTCAGTTCATTGCAGCATAATACTGTTCTTCAAACAAATCACACACAAACTCGTACGCCTTCTCCGCAGTCAGTTAACTCTGTTCTAACAGTTGAGAGAGCACTGCAGCAGCAAATCTGGGTCACACACCCTACAAAGGACAAATGACTACAGATGACAAGTGCCTGTGTGCTCTCTGTAGCTGAAGAAGAGACTAAAATTAGCGTTCAACTCTTATTGGAATTAAAAATTACCCAAGAGGAAAAGAACTAATTCTCAAAAAGACAACTGTTACGTCTTAAACCCACACAGTCTCAACCACCTATTACTCTAACTAAAGAACAGAAATGCAAAAATAAAAGGTGGTAACCAAGCTTTCTGGGAGAAAGGGGATTTTGTTTTCCCTAGGGTATCTCAGAAGGGAAATAGCTTCCTGTGCTACCCTCCATGCAGTGCTGCAGCAGCATCTCTTCACTCTACCATCTCCAAAATACCACAGTTTTTAGCAGTGGAGTACTGCCATATACACAATTGGTCCAAATAAACCTTAACTAAATGGGGTTTACAAGACCAATGAATGAATTGGCTGCACAACTTTGTGCACAATCAGCATTTTCCACAATCATTTATAAGAAGTTATTACAGCAGACCAGAGAGTATGAGCATTGCTAAGTTGCTGCCTGATGCCAAATGCTGTCAAGAACACACAAATTTGTTAATATAGTTTTCGATTAAGAAAACAAATCATACGCCCAGGTTAAGGAATACCTTCTATTTAAGACGTAATCTCTCATTTTGCAGCATTGTGCTTATAAATCCTTTGCAGCTTTGGGGATCACCTTTTCCAGCAGAGCAGATGTAGTGATTTTTTTTTTTTTAATCTATCTCAATATTAAGGGTTTTTTTTCCCCTAATGTTAAGTAAAATGTTTTCCTAAGCAGCAAGGACTATGTGGAGGTGAAGGCAGATCAGATTCTATATCAGTAAAGCCTTATGTACATTATAAGAACAAAATGCAACTAATAAAAGTGATTGTTCCAAGTAGCTTTGCACAAAGATGAATTCCTGTATCCCAGAAAACATTACACAGCTCTGCCTGCACTCTTCCTTAAGAGAATCCCTGCCTAACATAGCCTAAATGCAGTAAATTAAAACTACTCAATAACCTGTCCAGTATTTATGGGACATTTTGGAAGCCATACATCTCTCTGAGGCTCCTCCTCAAACAGAAAGGGTTTTTTTTTTTTTGCCAAAGTGAACTCTCAATGAGGTGGAAATGGCTGAAAAAGACCCAGAGGTGAAGATGGCACAGCTGGGAGTTTGCAGCCTCCCAGCCTCCGTTTCCTACCCGATGGGCAAGACCCTGTGCAGCGATCTGTGCACCTTGCAGCACTGCCTCTCTGAATAGAAAGTGAGACCTGCAAAGAATGGTTGCCTTTTCCATAATCTCCTTTCTCAGGGTGTCCTCTCCATTCTGGAGATAGATGGCTTCTTTTCAACACTCTCTGCTTGGATTTTGCATAGCTGTCTGGTTTGTCTCAGATTTATGCAATTACTGTCCTTGGTGGAGCTGCTTTAGCCACGATTCTGGTGTAGACGAGTCAGTGAAACTTGAATTAGCCAGACACATAGTCTTTCTCCAAATAATGTCCCATAATTACGGCCTGTGGGCATCTGTATCCTCAGTCACAGTGATAGAAATGTTAATGGGAAAAACGCTGGTGAACAGAGAGAGAGAGAGATGTGTGAAGTCCTTGGAGCCTGTCATTCTCAAACAAAATTTGCCTTGTTCTGGGGGACAGCTTGGGGTCTGATGCAAAGAGAGAAGGATAGTTGAGGAAGATGGTACCTGTGGTTTTGTTTCTTCTTTGAAATGTTTAGAAGTTTGGGAGGTTTTTTTATTTTACCACTTAAAAATACTTGTTTACCCTGTTTGCCTTCCAACATTGGATGCCAGGGATCTGTAGAAAAACCTTGACTAATTTAGAGGAGAAGGCTATGTTCAGCTCGAAGGTCCCCCTTTTAGGTCTCTCTGGCGACAGACTTTACATTCAACTCGATAGCATTTCTGAGCACAGGTAGTGTAACACAGATAGGGTTTGAACGATGCAAGTGAAAGTGTGAAAAATTTAGGGGATGTTGTAGGCACCACTAGACAGAACTATATTGATTTAGGAGGAAATCCCAAGGAACAAATAGTTCTTGTCAACTGATTACTTGAAGTTATGGTTATGCTACTCTTGCAGATGTCTATAAATTAAGCTGCCAACAGTTGGCATCTGCCACTGTCACAGTGTTATAGGTCATCCTTCCCATGGAATTTAGTCTGATGCCGGAGTGACTTACCTGCCATGCACATAGCGAGGGAGCATTTGGGAGTCAGGAGGAAGGCAGATTGTGCTTAGGAGATGTGTACGTAGCCCCAGCATGGAGAGGAGATTGGGGACGTAGCGTGGGACAGAAGGAAACAGGGCCCAGCCCCCTGGTGAGCGGATATTGAGGGACTGCCGTACAGCAGTAAAAGAATCCGGGGCAAAAAGGGCTGCCCATGAATGATATCATGACCTGAACTGTCATGTACTGTTTTCATGTGCTGGTGGTTCTTTTCATGCTGAAATTCTGGACTTCCTTGAATTCTGTCTCCAAGTTGCTATCTTTCCTCCCTCAATTCATGTGAACTTATTATCTACTAAAAAAGGGAGGAGGTCATGTTGATTTTGGGGAGATTTTGCTATCTCATAACTTACCAACAATGCAGCATCTGAGAAGTTTAAATTGGAATTAGCTGACATTTTCCTGCTCTCACAGGAATTCAGAAGTCTTTGAAGAACAGCCCACCTATGTGGGCTGAAGCTAGTGAGCTTGAGGGATAATTAATTGATTCTGTCTGGAAACCTCTATGCTGATCCCTAAGACCAAGAGGGAAGGCTTGATGTTGCTTACAGTCAGTGGGGACTTTTTTTTTTTTTCTCCTATCTTTCTTTTACTGGATAGTCTCAGCTCAGAGTAACTGAAGATGGATTGAAGCGTAGTACCTAATCGGGAAGATTTGAAAAGATTTATTTTTCTTTACTTTACAGAAAAGGCCACAGATGGCTCTCTGCAGAGCGAAGACTGGACACTTAACATGGAGATCTGTGACATTATCAACGAGACAGAAGAAGGGTATGTGCTATTTCAGCAAACTTCGAAAGGTTCACAAAAACAATCTTCATCCAATCATACTCAGCATGTGGGGAGGTGCAGTGAGTCTGGGGGCAGATGCTCATAGTTTGAATGCAGACATTTCAGAAAACTTTTGTAAGATGCAGCACTTCCTGTGGTCAGTCTCTGCTTGGGAGGGCTGGCATGAAAAACGTATTGTTGACGAGGGTACCAAGTTTGTACTTCTAGGGTTCTTGTTTTCAGCAGGTGTATCTCTTTGCAGTGCTGCAGTGCTATTAATTTCAGCCATTTGAATAGAGTGCTTCTCTGATACATCTCCTTCAGCACCAGAAAAGCTGTGCTGCTTGCAGTTTACAGGAGAACTGATCGCTGGTCTTATGCCCTGGGCCTTTTTCTTTCCTGCTTGATCAACATCCTGCCTTTTTGGAGACCTCGGGCATTCCTCTGGCCTTGACTTCTATGATATCTTGTCTTCTCACATAATTCTACGTGACCCTAGTTTGGTTGTAGTCAAGTTATCAAAAGTTAACACACGTGCTTTACGTCCAGCTGGAAATGGTAAAGGATTCCTTTTCCCACAGTATATGGCATGTGAAAAGCATCTAAGCTGTTTTTTAAAAATGGTGTGTTTCTCCTTCAGTCCAAAGGATGCCATTCGAGCACTGAAGAAGAGGCTGAATGGAAACAAAAATTACAGAGAGGTCATGCTGGCGCTGACGGTGAGTGGGGGCAGGCTGGAATGCCTCAAAAGGGCAGAACCCTTTTCTTTTGTCATTTTCCTTTTCCTGGCACTCTCTTGAATGTAGGCACTCTTTGCTTCAACAGCCACTGCTCTGCCCTTTTCTTCTCTCCAATTGCCACCTCACTTCCTTGGGAAGAGTTACTGGAAGCTTTGCATAGTGTTTTTCTGACTCAATTGATTTCTGCTTTTTTCTGTGCTCTTATTATCCCAAGTACTGACTGAGGAAAGTTAAAGTAGCCCAAATGTGTCTGTTACGCTTTGAGGCTTTCCCTTCCACTGTCATCTCCCTGTGTCCTACTATCTCTCTACTGCAAGACAGTGACTGCGGGCATATCTGCAAGTGAGGATGATGAACTTGCCGTATTTTCAGCTTCCTAAGTAGCTGATGCACAATTTTCCTTGTGAATGGATCTCTGTAGGAGACTTGCAGTAATTTACGCTGATCTAATTTCACTCAATAAAGTGTAAATTATATTCTGTGCATTTAGGCAGCACTGCTAAGTTGCGAGGTAATTTGCCAGTGACCTTTCCTACTGATGACTTTAGCTAGAGGTTTCCTGGGTAATGCGGCACTCCTGAACACATGGTGCTGGGCAGGCTCTGCGCCGCAGCGGTCTGAGGAATGAGCAGCAGTAACTAGATCGAGTTATACTGCTGTAGGTAGGTGATCTGTATGATTCTTTCACAGAGCTCTTGTTGCATCTCCCTGACGAAGCATGACTGTGCTTTCTGTCTTCTTGCTATTTCCTATCCTGGATTGTCATTTTGACAGATTACCAAAGACCAAACCATGAGATTATCCATTGTGCAGGAAAGAGTGAAATTCATCAGGAATGAGTCCGTGTCATCAGGGCTGATGAAAGTAGCTGAAGTAGGAGAGTAATTACGGACTCCTCAGATAGAGAGTCGCAGTGGTTATTAGGCATGGCTGTAAGGAGAAGTGACGCATTGGATTTATCTCCATGCTAATCATGTTCTTCAGAGAAAAATCAACAGCTGTTCTTCCATGGCAGTTGAATGGCAAGTGGAAGGTGCCTCTAGCTAGGTTGCAGGGGGAAAATGTGTCAAAGTATAACCTGTCAGAGCATTCACAAGGGAGTGTTTTGAATGAGTGAAGATCATTCACCTGAATTCCCAACTCTAAAACATAGCTTATAGCTCAGAGCAACTGGGTCCAGCTGTGTTCCAGGTACATAGAGAATGGTGGAGTGCCACAGCATGATAATATCTCACTGTGACAGGATGTCCTCTGTCTTACCTGCTCTTGATTGTGATGCAATGTACTTAGCTGTTCAGCTGTGCAGGTTGGAAAGTTCTGCTTTGAAGGCGAAGAAACTTGATATTTCTTTACCTTGGAAACAGGCAAAGGAGGATCACAAAAGTGCCCAATATGCTAATGGTGGGTGAGGCACATCTAAATGTGTATGTAGAGAGGATGCTTTTTGATAAAATTAGGGAAGAAAAGAACTAAGAGTATAACTGTAATTATTTATCCTCTATCTTCTCTCCCTCCCATCAGAAGTTTTAAAATTATAATAATAAAAAATTAATCAGAAACCAACCACATAGGTGCTCTGTGTGTGCTCAGGCTTTGCTCCAACAATGAATGTTTTTTTGTGTGTGTGTAGGTGTTGGAGACCTGTGTGAAGAACTGTGGCCATCGCTTTCATGTCTTAGTGGCAAACCGTGACTTCATAGATGGTGTTCTGGTGAAAATCATCTCGCCCAAGAATAATCCCCCCACTATTGTACAGGATAAAGTACTAGCGCTGATTCAGGTACACAGCTTGTCTCTGCTTCCATATGTTGCTGCCTGAAATAAGGACTGTCTGCCTCAGTGCTACGCATCACTAAACATGCTGTCATCATTAAAAATGTGGCAAGTTTTTTATATGTAAAAACAAACAATATATCCAGACTGGCAGGGAAGAGCAGACATGCACATGCATAGATATTTTATCCAGGCAGAAACGTCTGGATTCTAGTTGGAGAGGTACCACTCTACTCTAAAACAAGAGGACTTAATAAAAGATAAATGGATGGCTTTGCAATTTAACAGTCAAATCTAGAAGCTGGAGACCTGCTTCTGTGATAGGCTTGTCATCTGAGGCAAGGAAATTTTAGAGGACCGTGCTTTTGCTGTCAGTTGCAGAACACTTACCTTTCTGTGTCTGTTTCTCTGACCGTAAAATGAAGCTGTTTCCCTCCATTAGAAAGCATTCTGAATTCCTTTTAAAGATGGTTATAGAGAAGTAAATGACCATACGGGAGTTAAAATGTTTTTGGTGTTTTTCCTCTGGTTATTGTGCAGTAAAAGTGAACTGTCAGATCCTTGCCTGCAGTGGGGAAATTCAGACATAGGCCTCTCTGCCACTTCTCCTTCTGTGCAGCATAACAATAAACAGCCATGTTAATTCCACAAACCATTAGCAACACATGAGGAAACATTGGTGCCTGCCTAGAGGAAATTTGACAATTATAGGAAGCTTTATCACTAAGCTCCTACAGGCTATTGCATACACTAGAGACTAAAAGGCACTGCGTATTTAAAATGATATAAACCTGCTGCAGTGTTTCTTGTGGGTAGGTATTTACAAATGCGCAGCATAGTTTTCCAAATACACTTCTGATTTTGTGGCAAAGCATGCAGTTGAATTTCTGCAGTTTATTTGTTATTTGGATACACAGGTAGGACATTGTTAGAGCATGACAATGTAAATAACTGATTTCCAAACAGGAAATAGGCTGGGTGGGGGAAATTAGGTGGACATTGCGTTGGGGTCTGTGTGGTCCCTTTATTTCTGGTCTCTAATCTCAAGGCTTTGTAAAAAAAAAACAAAAAAACACAAAAGGAATGAAATTATTAAAAGCATTTCTTGTGCATCTGACTGAGCCCTTGGGTGTCTGCCTGCTTTGGTGGGAGAGCTGATGCATGCGGTGACCAGGAGATGAGGTTAACTACTGCTCCATAAAGAAAAACTGTGCGTGTTTCCATGCTGTTTGCTCTGCTGCAGTGTTTTAGAGGATGTTGGGTCCTGGATTTAAGTGGATTCCCAGTCATCAGTGCAACTAAGACAGAAGTGTTTGTAATACAACCAAAAAGCCACAGTCACTGCCTGAGTGTATTAAACAGAGCTTTATCTGAGTAGACTTAGTGCAGAGAGCTAAAAGCCTCACTCTGGGTACTAAATGCCTTCTGGTATAAAAAGCCTGAGAATTATGAAAGTTGCCTGTGGGTGGGTTCTGTTAGCGTCTCTTTAGCTGGAGGTGGTAGGGGACTTTGTTTTCCAGATTGCCTGACAAGCTTGGAAAAGTGATTGCAGTCACTCATCTCAGCTGCCCTATGGACACACACCCCCAAAATATTTCGTACGTCATGACCATTTTGCTCAGCTTAGACTTTGCTCTTTAGAGCTCCCTGCACTTTGAATTAACTCCATTTCAGGGGGCTGATCTCTTCTCAGCTCTACTCTGCTAAATTACGTTTATCCCCTTCTGTAGGCTTTTTACAATTTGATATCAGGGAATTAATAAGAACAGCAATGAGAGGATTAATAGCACTTGAAAGCATGGAAAAAAGCTGTACAAACAGCGTATGTCTTCAACCATACAGCTCTTGTTCTCCTGGGCCTTTCCATAGCAAGGGTAGATGAAGCTGCTGTCCAATCTCTTATCTAGAGACTTGACTGTTCTGAGATGTTGGGCATCTTGTGTCTCACTTTTTCAACCTATTTAGCATGTGTTACATATTGCTTATCCTTCCTTCTTCACCTTGCTGAAAGGCCTTGGAAATATTCCTTATTGCTGTGCCTCTGGTAAGAGCTTGCATATCACCTCAGAGGTCATACCACCTTGCTGCCCAGTAGCTGAGCACTGTCACCAAAGATGAAGCATGGGGAAACTTCTAGTGGCACGGCAAATTCTTTTGAGGGTACATGGGTTAAAAAGTGTCCGACACTGGAAAAATTGTCTTGTGATGGTCACTGATTTAGGGGCCAGATTTGCAGTGGTATTTAATTAACCTGTTCGGGCACACTGAGGTGCCAAGTGGGATTTATACAGCAGCATCCTTAAGTACCTACCTTTGATAGTCTGGCCCAAAGTCTTAGAAGATCTGACTTCAGTCGCACCTCTGTCGTACACTTGTTTGGACAATCAGCAGGGCTAAGCTCTGTGTGTAGCTCCTTATCCATAAAGCAGAGCTAATATTACTGTTGCCTAGTTGAATTGTAAGCTGTCTCAGACAGGGATTGTCTTACAATGTGTATAGACAGCACTTAGGACAATAATGCCCAGTCCTGCTTGTGACCTCTGAGAGACACACTAATGTAGATAATGCTCCCAGCTCAGGCGAAGAAGAATACTGATGAAAGTGTCTCTTTTCTCCAGGGAAGAGAGTTGCAGAGGAGAGAATATATTAAAAAGGTAGAGTGCAAATCAAGTGAGTTCACTACAACAAAATCTGTAGGAAACGGGTGCATTAGTACATCCTCCTGGGCAGACAAGCCTCATTAAAAGTTGGGGGCAGCAACGCAGCATACTTTTGCCTCTAAGTTTCTGAGTGATTATTAAATAGAGCACCCCTTGCCTAACATTTTTCACTTTTACTTGCAAACAGAGTTGAAGTGGGGGAACACCATTATGTAGAAGCATCGTTCAGATGATTTCTTATGTAAATTGAAAATGCAATGAAAGTGTAAGGGTAGAGTTACTTGTACAGTCAATACCTCTGTCAGAATCAGGGATGGTGTGGAAGGTCAGTTCCAAGGAAAAAGACTGGCTCTTTGCAGTTGGAGCTGTTTTCTCGGGCTCAGATAGGGTTGTTTGGACTTGCACTGCATCAGAACAGTTGATGCAGTTAATTTACTCTTAACAAAGCTGAGAAGCAAACACAGAATTGTTATCTTGCAACTGATAATAGGTTGTCTCCTGAGCACATAGGGCAGGAAATGCTTTCTTAGAATTGAACAGAATAGGAATGTAAGTTAAATATTAATATGATTTCTTATCTTGTTTTGCTATGTTTGATTTCTCTCCTCTCAAATATAAAAAGTGGTTAAAAACAGCTTTTGAAATAAAAATAGTCAAAGAATTAGTGTAAAAGTGATGACTAAATGAATTAAGTTTAGAGCCCACACACATGTCTCGCAGTAGTTCTGGATCTAGCACACTGATACTCTGCCTCACATATGTGGGGGTTTGGGGAATGCTTCGTTTCTGAGTCATAATATTTCAATTTTTCCTTCCCCTAAATTTTTAATACTTGGCTAATTTCCAGCAAAAGTGAAAGGAGGTAGAGGCTTTCTAGATATTATGCTCCTAGCAGCCTCATGAGTACAGGAGGCAGGCTAGTGAGGAGAAACACTTAGTACTCCTACTGAAGGTAAAGCTCAAATGTGAATTGAAGTCTTTTTTAGACATGAGAGAATTCATGCGGGAGAGACGTGATGAGTGTTCTGGCTCTGGGAAATTCTCCCTTTAAACTTGTTCTCTCTGACACACCAGGGTATCTAAGTGCTGGGTATGCTCTGTAAGAACCCAGGCTTCATTAGTTCTGCTGCTCATGGGACTGCATGTTTCACAACATAAGAACCTCAGAAACTACCTGTTTTATTTAAGTTTGTTCCACGTAAAATACTGAAGAAAACTTGACGGACGTGTTTTTTCTTTGACAATAAATGAGGATGTTTCACAAAGTAATTGAGGTTACCTAAGATTATTGTATGATTTTATGAATTTTGCTTAGATCAATTTAATCTTTCACACAGACTTTTTTCGGTGGGTCATTGGCCATAGAATATGCAAGAAAAGATCAGTATGCAATCACTATTAAGTAGAGGAGATTGGAAGAGGCTTTCATTTGCATTTACAGATTTTGATGACGTCAGGGGCTAGACATAGCTACTGGGTACTGAGTTCCTGTCTATTTTATATTTGAATAAAATGTGTACATGATTGTCTTAATAATATTTGCAGGATCTTTTAGACCATGTCTAATAATTACAGCTTCTCTTTGAAGCTGAAATACATGAGAGCGTTTGTAGTTAGTATCTCAGGTCAGGGTAGAACTGGAACTTCATTTGGAAGGTTTATAGGTAATCCCTCATGTTTTCTAGGCTTGGGCCGATGCCTTTCGAAGTAGCCCTGATTTAACTGGAGTAGTGCATATTTATGAAGAACTAAAGAGGAAAGGCATAGAGTTTCCCATGGCAGATCTTGATGCTCTGTCTCCAATACACACACCACAGAGGGTAAGCTGCAGCATTGCAATTCCAGGGTTTTTTTTCTCGAGATGTCTAAATAGTGGGGTAAGTACTCTTCATTCCTCTCCTGTTTCTCTGAATTTGGCTCACTTTCTCACTCCTGGAAGGACTTTTTTAATAGTGAAAGGGCATGTAGAAGTATAATGCAGCTACGTTTAAGATGCTGATAAGCTAATGGAGTCTCCTCCCTTGAGTCAAACATCAATCTGAGAAGAAAAAAGAGTTTGGAGGAGTTTTGCACACTTGTTGCATTTGTCTGGTGGTTTTGTGGTACTAATATGTTGAGAGAGAGTCCAGCAGGATATATGATTGAAATTTAGTTCTTTTTCTCAAAAGTATGGTTATTTCTTTTGGTGATAACCCTCAACCAAGGTCTGCCTGTTTTTTAAAGGTGTACAGGGTCTGAATCTCTCAGTGATTTCATGGTAATATGATGAGTTTTTTATACCTCTGAAAAGTTAGATCTGGAAAGTTGACAGAACTGCTGCTAGGAAGTAACTTAATGCTCACAGGTGTTCTGATTATTCACTGAAAAATTAAGTTAATGAATCTTTGAAGTGGTAAATGATTACAATTCTTGTGTCAAGATTAATTAAATCCAATATCTGTGTATCACATCATTTTTTGTAAGCCTGCAACTTAATTCCTAGTTTAAAATAATTTGTAATTTTTTATCTTTGGCTCTTGTTTTTATTTTGCTTCTCACGTTTCTTGTAAAGGTAAATTGGCCTAAATGCTTGTGGGTTGGGTCAAAAGATAGGGGCATGAATTTTTGTTGCAGCTGTCTGTTTGTGGGCTGGCCTGCCAGTCTGTTCTCGTAACTACACTGACCTTTTCCACAAGGTGCAATTATGTTCTATATTTGAGCGTATTTGGCCTGAGGTTGCTGACAAAGCAAGTGCTGTCACAATTCAGCTTTTGAACTCCTGTCTTTCTGATGTGGCAGAGTGTTCCTGAAGTTGATCCTGCAGCAAATATGCACAATTCACAGTCTCAGCAAAGGATGAGCACCAGTTCTTATTCTTCATCTTCTCCAACGGCATATTCTGCTCCTCAGGCCCCAGCTCTGAATGTGACTGGTCCCATCACTGCTAATTCTGAACAGGTACTGGGATAATGATTCTTTTGAGTGAGACTCTTTCAGCAGATCAAATTAGAAACCAATTTGCAGAGGAACTTTCATTTTAACTCTTTTGACTTTGCCTTCTAGGTGTGGTTCTACTTAATAAGCTTTCCTCCTATTATACTGTAAAATCTAGGCTTTCGATTTGTATGTATGGCCTCTAATGGCAGCAGTTAGGAAACCTCACAATGTGATATACCAGTCCACTCAGTGGTTGTGCAGTGGTTTAGCAGTTATTCTCATTAGCCCCCTCCTTTAAAGGCACAGAATGTCTTGCAGATACAGGAAGTCTTGCTAACAGGGAGTTAAGTCTGCATCTGTAAGACCCTTGCAAGTGCCCTAATATAGGATTTTTTTTCTCTCTGCAAAAAGAGTAACTTCAGAGCCAAAGATCCTGCCCAAAATTTGTACATCTTTCCCCACACTTGAGTGAGGTACGCAAGGTGTACTGCAGCTAAGGTCCAGTTTTAGCTGCTGTTTTCAATTGCTTCCCTTCCATACAAGCATAGCACATCTAGGATTGTGACAATAGCAAGCGGTTCTACAAAGTTATTTTCTTTTTCTGTTGCTTTTCTAAAATTCTCTCCTGGATAAGCTTTTTACGTTTACATTTTTTTTCCCCTGCTAGAATGTCTGGAGCCTCAGATATCAAGTCAGACAAAACCAGAGGTATCACAAAGTCAGTTCTTGAAAATGATCTGCTTAAACCAACAGATTATGCAGTATTTTCCTGCCTTTTTACCCCAATTTAGATTGCCCGGCTGCGCAGTGAACTGGATATTGTTCGTGGGAATACAAAAGTGATGTCTGAAATGCTGACAGAAATGGTACCTGGACAAGAGGATTCCTCAGACCTTGAGTTACTCCAGGTAACGGTTTCCTAGCAAATACAATTCTAATCCTTTCTATCTTTGAGTTTCTCTGATAGGCTGGGTTTTGTTGTAGTTCACTGCTTCAGTTTGCTTGTTTTACAAAATTAATGTGGGCTGTGCTTGACCCCTTTTAGTCTCATCACTTGATGTTCTTCATTTGTTAAAGCTTCCAGTGACAAGGATTTCCTAAGTTCCTTGAAACTTATCCCAGTGCTTTCTTCTCCACGTAACTAGAAATTTTTCCCAATGTTGAATATAAGGTGTCTTTTACCACAAAGCAGCTTAAAATTGTGATAGGCTCTGTAAGCGCTGAGCATTTCTGCTTCTTTTGCATCCTCTGTCATCACTCATACAATGGCAAAAGATTCCTGGTCACTATGCAAGAAAAAAATCACTCCATCTTTCCAGCTGGGCTAAGTATTGCCAATGGTCTGTGGATTCTCTGCCACTCAAAATCCTATATATGAACTAACGGTCTTTCCAGAAGATGTGCTATAGCTTCTCCTGAAGGTAGAGGCTTAAGGCAGGCAGGTGAAGTTTCATGCTGTCCAGAGGATTGGACTGGGTAATCAGAAGGGCTTTCTTTGCTGGAAAGTCTCAATCCAGTGCAGCATTTATTATCTCAAAAGGGAAAACAGTTTTAGCTGAGCTCACGTCTCAGGCTGCGTACCTGTTTCCCAAGGCCACTGGTAGCAGGGTGCCCTTTTGCCTGAGGAAAGTAATACAGTACCACATGCAACACAGATGAAGCATACTGTGATCTAGCATTCCAGCTGCTGCCCTTAACATGGTATTTGCCTTTTCAGAGCTTCAGAAATAGGCTTCTGTTTTGATCTTCCAGCAGGGAGGATGGGCTCCCACAGCAGTACATTTGGAGGAAGGCAGGGAATTGCTCTCTGTGATACATCAGAGTTTGAAATCCATCCAAAAACTGGTCTCTCCCATGCAGCAGTATTGTGTGTTTGTCTCAGAGCCTTCATGGCAGCTGATGAGAGGCTTTGTAATACAGACCCTTTCAGTTACTGCCCGTCTGGGTCGGACTGCTCAAAACAAAAGAAGCTTCCAGGAAACCAGGACAGACCAAACCAGAGTAGAACAGTTTGCTTACATTCAGAAACAACTACTAACATCTTGACAGTGTAACCTTACAGCATAGCTTTAAGGTGAAAAGAACTTGATCATAAAATGGAAAGACAGCAACGATTCTTTATTCCAACTGGTTCCCTTCTTTGACTGCTGCATCCTAAATCTGAATCACAGAGCTGAGGAGAACCTGGTTTTGATCACAAAGGATGGTTAGTCTTTTGAAAGCTGTGAGCAGGGTACTGCATGCAAGGACTCCGTGCTTTGAGGTTTATATAGCCCTCCTCCTTAAATAATTCCTGACATTTTCTCCAACAATCAAATGTAAACAGCTTGCTAGAGAGCCAGCTCTGAGCAGCATAGATAGGTACTGTCAGCCCTCTCGGAAAGGCAGCAAACAAACCTCTGAAATGTCACAATCTGCTTCTAAAGTGATGGGATCAAAACTGACATTGGAGAACACGTTCCTCAAGCTGTTAAGGCAGCTGGATTGCACTAGGTGAAATTTATCCAGAGCTTAGGATGTCAGACCAAGCAAGGAAAACAAACACATTTTTGCTTTCATCCCGAAGGTTGTGTACCAACAAGTCATCCTTGTTTAGTGCTGAATTTTTGCTGTGAAGTGGAGCTGGGGGGGGTGAAAGATGACAGAGGGACATGCTTTAGTTGAAATGTCAGTGCTTATTGAAGTAAAACCATGGGCCTAATCAGTGGCGCCATGCCATATGTCACGTTTCTTCTTGTAGTTCCTCCTCAACATACCGGTTTTGACCTTTGCTCTTGAGGCCTTTCAGGAGTAAAGAATTCTGCTAAGTAATTGATGATGGAAGAGATGTCCTCGAAGCACAAGAATGCCTGGTTTAGGCAAACTCAAATCTAGATTTCTTGGCATGAGAGGCTTCTAAAAAAAATGCGCTTACTCTGTATTCTTTAAAATTTTCTTCTGAAACTCCCCAGTGCCTTTTTACAGTGTCTTGTCTATGGACTTGCTCACTTGAAGGGAATGTCTCTGTGTATAGTTCAGCACTGAAGTGTGTGTGGAGTGTACATCTTTTTATGCTCCTGCTCCTTGTTTTGTGTTCTCCTTCATGTTCTCAGTAGTTGGTAAGTCTTGTGTCCCCCAACCCTTCTCTTCCTAGCACATACTTAGCTACTTGTGGTAGCCCTGATGAACTTTTTTCCCACACTTGTTCCACCACGTGCATCTTTTAGGTTTTAAGAATTGCCAAAAAGAGCAGATTGAATTTTCCTTACAAATTCTCTTCTGGAAAGCTGTTGTATTAATATGTTTTATTCTTAAAACAAATCACTAAAATACAGATATTTATTTTCTGAAGTGCTCAGAGTTAAAGAAGAATCAGGATGTTGAATTGTAAATAGGCTCTCAAGGTTTTATGCCATCGTCTCTTGAAGGGCATGTTTGATTAGATGTGCTTTTGGGTGACATTTAATCATGCAAAGATAGACTTGTCTTAGTGTTTCTCAGCTGGGGGATATGTTTGGCTGTGAACAGAGCTCGACTAAATCTACTTATTGCTAGCTGCTTATCAGAATGTGTGTGTGTGTACAATGCATTCCTCCTAGGAACTGAACCGAACCTGTAGAGCTATGCAGCAGAGAATTGTGGAGCTTATCTCACGAGTGTCCAATGAAGAAGTCACAGAGGAACTGCTGCATGTGAATGATGATTTAAATAATGTCTTCCTCAGATACGAAAGGTGGGACAGCTTTTCCATCAACTATTTACATTCGTTCTTGGTTTTCACTTAAGTGTAAAATAGGTCAGTTGACAAGGGTTGGCCATCTGGGCCAATGGTCCAACATAACAAAATGCAGAGAAACAAACCACCGAAAGCATTTACAAAGTCTTTTTTTGGTGATGTTCCTGTTTCCATTGTTTCCTTTAATACTATGATTTATTTGGTTTTTGTCCTAGCCATTAAATTTTTGTGGGGCATATCTATAGAATGCAGGGTAATCTTGTGCAAAACTCTGAACTAGCAGAGACTTGAGTCTGCAAGTCCCAGTTTTGCAGTGCTGTACAGATGCAGGGACTTGGGATCGAAAATAGCACAGCCACAGTTGCTAGTTCCACTTGTTAGCTTGGGTTCTGCACAAATGCTTGTGCTGCTTCATGGCTTAGGGAGGCTCCCATGAGCTCTTGCTGTCTTCTCATCTCTGAGCTTTCTAGTTCCAGTATTGATGCAAGGGAAGCTGCCTCAGGTGGGTGCAACCTTCATGCATGTAAGAGTTTTGTTTTTAAGTAACACTTAAAATCTTGAAAAAAGCCTGTCTTGTGCAGAGCTGAGGTTTTGAAGAGTTTCTGCGGGAATCATCCCCAGGGGTGGGACTTGGGTCATAGGACTTTCGACATGTTAGACAAAGGCGCTGTCAGCCACATCTGCTGCAGTAGGTGACACGTGATAGAGCAGTCTTGGGAAAGTTTAATCTTTCCCTTAATGACAGGCCTGAGGAGTGAGGCACTAAAGAGTACCCTTTGTTCCTTACTCTTAGCACAGGGCTTTGTTTCTCAAGCCTTTAAAAATAAATTAGACTCTAGATCTGTGAATCTGTGCTGTCACGGCAAAGGCTGGAAAGAAAACTCAATGGCCTCGATTTTTGTCTTTGATTTAGTCATTCAGAGGAGACTGGGGCAAACTTTGAGACAAATCCTGGCTTTTTATGTGAAATGGTATGCATTTCATGCACGAGCGTGATTCTACAAGTGACAGAGCGTAACTGTCATTAAGGCTTAATCTGGTCACCCTTAATTTTTTTTCTATTTTCCCCCATCTGCGACTTTGCTGACTGGAGCTAATGTATTTGTAGTCATTGTACACTGAAAGGTGAGCTGAGTGATGTTAGTAAGCTACTTGGAGTAGAATAGCTGCACTGATCTGAGTGTTTCAATAAACTCCAGTTCCTCCTCTGCTATTCCAAAAGCTCCACGTTGATCATGCTGATTTCTAGTATGGGTACCGAGCTCTGTCAGTGACTCGAGCAGGAGCTCTGGCCTTCGCTGTGAAGCTTTGGATGTAAACGAACGAGTGGTTCATAAGCCTTTTGGTGAGAAATAGGTGGTGAGAGGTGTCTTAGGTTTCCAGCTAAGGGAGCTGGATTTCCAGTAATAGTAGATATCCACAGTTTCCTAAAATTGAAATTTGGGGCTGAATTTGTTTTTGCTGCCTTTTAAGTCTGCATTTTCCTCTGTTACATTAAGAAAAAACATTTTAGTTTGCTTGAGACTCCCTGTTGTATTTTGTCCATCTGGAAGAAAACCCACAGGATTCTATGAATATTACGGGGTTTTTACTGAAAAGAGAGGTTACATGTGAAACTGCTTTTAAATGAGGAAAAACTCTAACCTCAGAGAAATCATGATGCTTTTTCTGGTAAGGAAGTAGATCAGACTGGCCTCAGACAGGCCTTGGGAGGAGGTAGTTCCTCCTGCTTTTTTGAGTTCATGAAAGCTGGGTTTAGGTTTGCGGCCCCAGATGCACAGCTGGTTGGGGAAGGAGTAGAGAAAAGAGCAGATCTGACTCGCCAGACTTCTTCCCCTAAGAAGTATGAGGATTTTTATCCAACATCATTACTTTTCATTCTTGGAAAGTACCAACCTATTTAAACATAGGCTCTCACAATCTTTGAGCTGACCCAGAATGTTTTAAGAAATGAATCTCTTAATCATTGTTTCTCTTGCCATGCGCTGCCTGGGTAGGGCTGTGCTAGCATGCATATGGCTTCTAATTTACATGTATTGCGGCAAGAGGGAGCTGTTAAGGGGGAGTAAGACTTGCTGCCGTGCTCAGCTTATTTAGCTGGGAGCATCAATCTTGCTGCAGTTCCTCCTGTCCCTTGGCTCACGGAATAGTCTATCACGAGGCACTTAATGAAAAAAACCAAACCCAAAGAGAAATCCTACGGTGTTTTTCAGGCATGTGTATTCTGCCACATCAGATTAGTCAACTTAATATCCAATTTGCCAAGAATGCAACTTCTGTCACTATCCTCCCTTTGTCCTGGCTTGGAGTTAAAGCTTTCAGGGTTCCCCCTTGAGCCAACAAACACTAAGTTCAGTGGCAAGCATGTCATGACTTTGTTATAAACTTGTGTCTTTCATTGTTTATTGTTGGCTTTGATAGTCCATGTTGGTTTTGGTTTTGTTTTTTTCTAAACAGATTTGAACGTTACAGATCAGGACGTTCAACACAAAATGCCAGCAACGGAGTAAGTACCTACCTCCATTTATTGTATCAGCAGCTACACCTTACTCACCATACTGATACCACCAGTGTCAGACTTTTTATCTGTCCAGCCCCGTGTCCTATCTGTAGTGACTAATAGTGGAGACCAAGAAAAGAGCATAAGAATGTGACAAACCTCAAGTGTCAACTTTTAGCTCAGAAAGACACTACGCTAAAACATCTCTGTGTTTACAATCCCTGATGGATTTTCTTTCCTCTATTAACTTTTTTGATTGCTTTCAAGTCCATGCAGACTTTGGTATTTACAATGTCCTTAAGCAGTGAGTTCCACAGTTTTGCCACGCATTTTTACATATTTGTGTGAGTATGTATAGGTAATAAATATTTTGTTTACATTTGAACAAGTCACTGATTTTTATTTGATCCACCTAATTCTTCTTCACTGTGTCTTACACTACTGCTATTCAGATTCATTTTCTTCATGCCACTCATGATTTTAGGAACCTCTCTCATTTCCTTTTTCAGCAGCCCCTTTCCAAGCTGGAGATTTACAGTTCTAATTATTCTTTCCATGAAAAATATTTTGTAGTTGTTTTATAGTGTTCAAGATCTGAGTTCCTGAGTTTTTTTGGTGGCTGATCCTTTTTATTCTGTGCTCATCACGAAAGTATCCAAGAGACTGGTCCATTTGGCAGTATGCAAGAGAGATCTTTTGAGCAAGCACCCATTATTTTTTGGTGTTCAGTGTTGCACAGCAAGAAGAAATCTCTGGCATATGTAACTTACTGTGGTTTTTGTGTCCCAACAGGTACTGAATGAGGTGACAGAAGATAACTTAATAGATTTGGGTCCTGGCTCTCCAGCTGTAGTGAGCCCAATGGTCGGAAACTCAGCACCCCCGTCTTCACTTTCTTCACAGCTTGCAGGGCTTGGTGAGTACCTGATCTAAACAGTGCTGATGAACATGAGGCTGCAATGCATGGACTTTTTCAAGCCTGACCAGTCTGTGGGTCTTGAACAGTATGCAGGGGCTGCTAGGCAATCCAGGTATCTGATTGTGGGAGCAAGTCCGAGCGGTTGCTGAGATCCCTATGACCGACCTGAACACCTACTGCAAGCTCTTAATGCAGTGGGCTGTTGGGATTTACAAGGAGCTGTTTTTCACTTGTGGGTCAGGGAGTTTCTGCTCCCTTTGGCTCTCCACTACCTGATTAATGTTGGCATGTACCCTTCGGAAGGTTCAGGTACGTGGCTTACAGGATTAGGAAGGCTTTCCCACTCCCCTGCACTGTAGTAATCTGTAATTGGGAACCAGGCTGGCACTGAAGGAGGGATTTATAGACCAAAGGGGAGAGTGAAGGAAAGGATGCAGGTTCTCATTCATGGTAAAACTTGTACGACTACTTTTATCTCTGCTTAGGTATAACACGCCATGAAATTAGTGTGGTCAATGTGTTCTTGATTCCCCTTCTACAAATAATCTTTGAAATCTTTGGATGAAAGGTTTTATGAAATTGTTAGGTGGTTTACATTAAATCAAACCAAAGATTGCTTGATAGGATCACTTGATTTGACTGAAGGTTCTCCACCTCTTTCAGCACTGCACCAATATCATATCACTTGACTGTAAAACCAACTCTTTCAAATCAATAGTTGAGAGATAACATTGTGGAGAAGGCTAGTGTCTGTGCCCAAAATTTTGGGCCAAGTTAGCGAATAGTAAATATCTCAGGATGAGATTGGCAGCAGGTGCACACCAGTTCCCAAATGCTGGCTTCTCGATGAGGAATACTTATGGTGTGGTGCTTCCAGGAGGAATAAGACTATCTCTACATTTGTCCCTTAAGAAATGCATGATTAGCAGCCTCCAGCCTCTTCTGAACAGAATTGTGCTCAGTGCTACAACTGTTAATTAGATGATATCTGTAGCTGTCCTGCATCGTTAATGACTTCCTCCATAACCTACATAGTCACAGCAGCGGTGCTTGCATATGGTTAGCAATTGATTTGCTTTTTTTGCTTCTGGTTGCAGACTTGGGTACAAACAGCGTCAGTGGCACACTCAGCTCTCTACAGCACTCTAATCCTCGTGATGACTTCGACATGTTTGCACAGACAAGAGGCAGTTCCTTGGCTGAGCAGCGAAAGAAGTATGTTGGCGTTTGTCTTTAGCGCTGTTTGAGTCACGGCATTGCTGTTTTCAAAGGGCATAAATCTGAAACTTCTTGACTTCATTCCAGACTAAAAAAGTAGTTTTGATGTATGTTTTTGTGCTTTTAATCTAATCCCTATCCTGTTGGTCATTATTAGTATGAGCAAGTGGAGAAGTTCCTGCTGCTGGGCAGAGCAGACTGGCTGAGTAATTTCATTTGACTGTCTTAGTTAATGAGGTCTCTGGAAACTTGGAAATGAACTTGCATTTACTTCTGCAGATGCTTCCCCTTGTAAGGGCTTCTCATCCCATTCACCTGACCAGTGCATGAGATACAGGAGCGTAAGGGTCCTTCACCTGAAGGTCATGGATATACTTTGGTGACTGAATTACTGTCATCAAGGGCTTGGAAACAGAATTACCATCCAGTTAAATTTTCCCTTTGGCCCAGCAGTCAAACTCTCACAGGCTGTCAAGGCAGTGTAGCTTGCCCGGCTATCCCTAATTTGTTTATATGCGTAGGGCTTGCATCTTTAAAGCTGCAAATCTGGCACTTTAAAGGGCATTTAATGGATCCAATTATTTTAATGTAAAATAAATCTATGCAATTATTAAGAAATCCTTTGATCCCTGTCAAGTGAGATTCAGTAAAAGACACAGTCAGGTATTTTTCTTCCATATATTATTTCTTGCCTCCTTCTGGATTGGGATTCTAGAGGATGTAGTGGCTACCAGCAGTCAGAACATCATCAATATCTTGTCTCAAACTAAGAAACGTTGTTAAATAGTTTAGCTCAGACCTTAACAGATTATTGAAAACTTACCAGCTCTGGGGGACTTGAGGCAGCACATTTATTATGATCTTTTATTTGCAGTCATCAGTATAGCTATTGGTACTGCCTCAGCTGTAGTATCAATGTTGAGAAGATGTGCTCTACTGTAGAGGCATACATTACCACTGGAGATTTCAGGCTGAGAGCTCTAATGTATAGTCAGAAAGGAGATGCATTGCAGGGAGATCTAATGGAGGTCCCTCTGTCTCTTGTGCTAAATGAAGCGTGAAACTAGTCTTCCCGCACTGCACCTCTATCTTCTTCTGTGAGCTAATGGAACAAGGAGCACACATCAGCCCATGATTTCACAAGGGAGGATTGCTATATCTTCCTTGGATTGTAGACTGTATAAATGGAGCAGCAGTAAAGATGTGAGTGTGACTTGCTGTGGTGCGTAGGTGAGAGCCTCTGGATGCTGTGCTTAGTGCTTGGGAGAAGCCAGCACACTGGAGGGGAAAGAGCTCCTGTGCAGACACGCGGCTCCTCCCAGGGGCTGATTTGTGGGCAAGTGTTGGTGTCTGCTTCAGCTCATGGTTCACCACTCCGCTTTGAGAACTGATGCTATTGTGTCTGTCACCTGACTGCTACATGTCCTTTTTGCATAGCAATTTAAGAAACTTTTAAAAAATCCAACCTCTGTAAATGGTGCGCTGCTTTGTATGCTTCACTATAGTTGCTAGTTAGTTTCATCTGTCTTTGAGTCTCTCTCTGTCTCCCCCATGCATGCGTCAAGTTCAGGCTTCCAAATGTCATCTTCAAAGCTTTGCAAAACATAATCTGTAATCAGGCCTCTTTTCATAGTCCCCTGCTAGCTCTTGGACACGCTTACGGTGCTGCATAACCTATTTTCCTACCTTTCATAATGCCAGTCTTATTCTTTTTGCTTCAACATGCTTACTGAAATTGATGGATAGTCTTTATACAGAGCACACTCCTCTTCTTGGAATGCACTTAGTACACTTGAGGTCTTGTTAAGAAAAGGAGCGTGCTTTCTGATTTCCAGAGGAGTAAATCAGAGTAGCAAGTGCATTCTGCATGGGTGACTGCTGGACTTTCTTCTCGTTTTGTGGTTTGTTCCTTTCTTTCAGCGTGACGTATGAGGATCCACAGGCTGTCAAAGGACTAGCATCTGCCCTGGATGTTCGAAAACAGAACACAGGAGGGGTAGGTTGTTGCTCTGCATTTTGTTATCTGAAGCAGTATGTGGAATCCAAGCTGTAGGCAGATGCTTTGACCGAGACTTCTCATTCCGTATTCCACTGACATGCTAGTACTGGCTATTTTGAAATGGATATCTAGGAGCAAGTACTTGCTCAGTAATGATGTCTAAAGAGCTGCTACTTAGCACACCAGCCTAAAAGACTTCAAAATCATAGTGGGTAATTTCTCCTGTGTTCTTGCAGCTTGCCTGGGGGGGTCCAGTGCTTTGACTGGAATCACTGCTGAAAAGAATAAGTAGGGAACATCCTGTGAACACTGATGTGCATTTGTTTGGTTTGGTTTCAGTTATGAAACTCGTTGTAGTCTTAATCTATTAGACTTTGCTCTAAGTGCATGGATACACGAGCAAGTTACAGTGAGCCAAATTTTGTAGACTGTTAATGCTTCACATGCCTTGCTATAACTGCCCTTGCATGCAGTCTGTTCTGTGTGTCCCAGGGCAGGCTCCTGCTATCTTGTGTGGGCAGAAGAGGTCAATGTGCTGTCACCTCACAGCAGCTGATGCTAGAAACGTGTTTGAGAGAGTGAGCTTGGCCAGCTTTGTCCGCCTACCTTGGTGAAGACAGAAGTGAAAAGATCTTTCAGATCATCCCTGGACCCTTTTCTACCACCCTGTTTTTTAAAACTGCCCTGCTCTTTTGTACTCAGCTATGTGCAAGTTTTTTAGATGACAGAGCAAGTTCAGAGCCTTTTCCTAGGTCTAATTTTGGTCTGTGCTGACCACTAGGGAGCATGGCAGAGCCAGTGTAGCATGGGAGAGCCAGTGCAGCGTACACACACCTCCCTCCGTGGAGAATTGCCTCCCCATGCCTTGGCTGATCCCGCCCTGGCTCTTTCATAAGTTGAAATGGGAGTGCTCAGGGCAGCTGGCATGCCTGGCAGCTTGTGCTTTGAGCCAGGGAGAATTTGCGTTTGGAGCCAGCTGGGGTCAGATCACAGCTGCCTGCCTGCCTGGGCCACAGTTCAGTGGTAGCAGGGCTTCAGCAATGATTTCCTATGGAGCATCCCCCTGCCCCACAAATCTATCTGCTTGTTCCTGTCCCTGTCCTCCTGCAAAAAGGAGAATTTATAACCCAGGTCATCCCTCTGGCTAGTTTCAAGCTCAGCCCCACAAAAACTCATGCCAACAGTACTGAGGGAAAAGGGGGAAGAGGTACTGAGGGAGATGGGGCAGAACTGCATTAGGACGTGAGGGAGGAATTCCTGAAGCCAGTGTGACAGCCCAAGCGCCCAGTATCTCTGAGCTGTGTTATTGGCAGGACCTGGGAAAGGATTTGGGATTCTGCTCTTTGTTCCTGGCTAACCAAACACAAGGGTCTTGCATTTAGCTACTGGTCAAGGGGGCTGTATTCTCCACATGGCCACGGGGTCATGTCCTTATTTATTAACACTTTTGTTCTCAGCCAATTCTGCCTGAGGCACCAATGTGACGTGTCATTCACACCAGTGTAGCTTGTGCTCTGTCTGATGTGTTGTCAGTTCAAAGGGCTGTGTCTAAGCTAATCTGACAGTCAAAATTTTGGGGGGCAAACGCTTTATGTCTTGTGGAACTTTGGGCTCTGAGATGTTGTAGAGACTTTCAGCCTCTTTTTTGAAGGTCCTAGTGACTGTATCGTATAATCAGAATAGCTTGTTTTGAAATGCAGTCTTTCAGTAATTGGTAAACACTACTTTTTGTCAAGTGTTGTGAGGCTTCTGGGTGTCTCTTCTTAAAGGAAATAAAAATTAAACTCTTCTAAAGTTACCAGCCCTAGCATGTGTAGGAAAAAACTGGCAGTGCTCAGTAAATGAAAGACATGTGTTAATTTGGGTAGAGAGCTAATTTAAGAACAGCTCTAGGGAGGAGCCAAAAGCTTCGCAACACATTCTTCACACACGTCTTGTTCCAGCACAGTTGTCCAGTGGTAAAATTCAGCACGTCTGACGTTTCTAATGTAGTCATTCTCAGAATGGTCTGTAGAGAGATGGCTGGTCACGTGGCATTAGCTGTCTTTTAATGTGATTTAGCAGCTGGAAACAAGATGAGCTAAAAATACACTGTTTTCTTAATATTGCTTTTCCATGTTGGGAATTGCTTTTGTTGCCACAGAGTTGTTGCGTGATCATGACTGGGAGGAGATGTGTCCAAGAAACAATTCTCTAGTGTTAGACAGACAGTAGATGAAGTTGGAGTGATTTCCCTTTTTTTTTTTTTTTTTCTCAGCACAAATACTGAAATGAGACATAAAAGATTACAGCTGATTCTCAATTATCTGTGGTAATGGGGACAGGAGAGGTATCCCACGTATGTGGGTATCTGGGTGGAGGTACATAAACAGGCCATTTGTTCTCTGCTGAGCTAGCCCGGTTCTGGCAGGGCTGGCGGGCTGGAACTGTCATGCTCTGCTGGTCCCAAGCAAGCTCCTCCAGAGCTAGAGATTACTCTGCATCCAGGCCCTGGCTCAGGGACGAGCTGCTGAAGGGCCAGAAGCCATCTTGAGAGTCTTTGCATTGCTGTGCCATGCAGTCTGCAGCCTGCACAGAGGGAACTGGATGCATCAGCGGTCCTTTTAACCTCTGCTGCTCTTAGAGAGGGGCAGTTTGAAAGACTGCCAGAACACTGCAGCAAACTGTGATTACTTACCCTCCTGCTCAACGTTATCGTTAGAGCTGTTGTACTGTTCGAATTTAAGGCAGAGTCTGTCTGCTGAGATCAAGGAGGTAAGTGGGGTGTGCTGCAACAGCTTTATAAACAAGGGAAACTCCACAGTGCCGTAATACTAGTGTTTCCAGTAAAGTCTGACTCATTAAGTTGTATAGCCTATACTTTTTCTTCTAAGAAGATGATAAACATCAGCCTCACTACTAGTCAATGATTTTTTTTTTAATTTTATTATTATTAATTTTTAATATCAGCATGGAGGAGGTGCTAAAATTCTGTGAACTGTCTGTAGGAAGTGCAGAGGTCGGGGTGAGGTCTGTCCCCCCATGGATAGAGCTGGCAGGCAGCAGAGGGGGTGCAGCTGCTGCCAGAAGCTACCATGGGCAACTCTGTGTGTATGTATGTGTATGTGAAGTTTTTAACTTGCTGCTGTTATATTACTTTATCATGGGTTGTTGCTGTGGTTTCTCTCTTTATGGACCTTTCTGTTCTCAACACAGAGGAGAGGTAAAGGTGGGAACTCAGACATGGAGCCCATAGACAAGTGGCTAATTACACAAGGAATGGTGAGGACTTCACCAGTGAAGCGATTCCTACTGCCCACCCCAGTCCCTTTACCTAGAATAACCATCCTCCATTCACCTCTCGTCCTGCCCTACTGAACCACTTGAAATCAGACAGTACAAGGAGTTTTATTTCCCACCTACATCATTACCTGGGGCAAAGGGAAAGATTTGCACCAATTTCTGGTTTATACAGCGCAAAGGCCTGTAACCAACTGAGTCATTTGTAGGATCCCACGTTACCTTCAGAAGAGGCCTGGGAATCCAACTGGTTCCTTCTACTGTCTTGATTTATTTATGCAGTATCCACTTTTCGAGGGATAAACACAAGTCTCATGGATCTTGTTTGTAAAGAGGACACTTTCTGCATGTCTTTAAAGCAGCCTTTTCTGGTAGTGCTTAACTTTGTGGTCTGGAGTAAACATACAGAAGTTGTAGGATCATACCTAATTGAATTGAGTAATGTAGGGATAGTTTTGTATGAAAGGAAGGGAATGGGAGAAGTGCTACCCAGATTGACATCTTCCACCCCAGCCAGGGAATTACACTGGCATTAGGATTCAGACTCTGAAAGGTACAGTAGTGTTTCTGGCTTTAAGGATTTAATTCCCGTGTCTAGTGATGCCAGCGCTCTGATAAAACCAAGCTTCTGAAGATCACTGAATCTTTGCACATTTTGACCTTGTTTGAAGTTGTCCTTCATCAACATGCTTGCAAAGAGAAGTTCAAAAGCCTGCTTTAAGTGCAGAAGTCAGAAGTAGGTAAAAAATAGCCTCAGCTGTGCCTTAAAGCCAAGTTCTAAGACCAATTTTGTGTTTTTGGATGATGTAATCCATCACTTTTAAGTGTTTGAGATTAGCACTAATAATGTGACCTAACTGTACAAAGTCCTTCCTAGACAGCCCTGACTGCAGCTGAGTTCAGAAGGGTGCAGTGCAGAATTCCCTTTGGGCTGGAGTGCGCTTGCAGTGCCGTGTGTGGGGCTGTGCATGAGGAGGCCCATGGAATGGGAATGCCTCACTCCAGGGAGAGCCTGGAATATCCCAGACAAAGCTGCTCAGTGTTTAAAAAGAGAAACATCCCAGGGAGTTTAAGGTTGAGAAAATCCAGAGTGTGCAATATCAGAGTGCTCCAACTCTGTGAAACACTTTGCATTTCTTCTTCTAGACTTAGGGCTAATACAGATTATTTCTGAGGGCCAGCTTGTGAATTTGTCAGAAGTTTGCATGGCTGGTGCACGCACAGTGATTGGAAATGTGCATATACACGGTTGTATCTGCCTGCCCCTGCAAGCACCCAGAAGCAGTTCCGAGCCTGCTAGCACACATGGGTAAGCCCAGCTGTAGGTGCCCATCCTTGGGAGCCAGTTTCATTTCAGTGCTTGTCAGCGACCCGCAGCTTGTAACGTGAGAGTGAAAAGCCGTAAAGTGAGCAGCGCTTGCTTTGCCTCTGATACTGTTGACTGTGGTTCACAGAGGCTCTTGCTGTTTGGTGGCTCTGTTGCAGCCAGAGATGTACTACGCCACTGTTAGATGTTCATCCATAATGAATAATCCAGTGATTGAGTTAGTTCCTCTTCTTTGCCTTTCCACTGTTTACAGGAGCAGGGAAGCATGAAATCAGCACCCCTGCTGTTCACACCACTCACACCACTGCTTTATTAAAAAAACAAACACAATATTCGTTCATTGGCTTGTGGTTATTCAGTCTGGAAAAAGGATACTGCAGCATTCACGGAGACATACGGATTTGGGGAGGGAAGGGGATCTGGCTGTCCAGCCAGTTGCTGCTCTTACAAGCCTGTCACCTTGTTTGTATGCTAAATATGAGAGAGAAATACCTAAAATAAAACTTAACTAATCATTAACTCCGTTTCTCCCTTAACTGGCTGTAGTTCTTAACCATATTTATTAATATGACTTTGTAGCACTTGCAATACCAGTGGAATAACTAGCATCCCAGGTATGAATTTGATGTGCAAATTCTTTGGTAACTTCTTGCACTTTTGAGATAGGGGGGAAAGAGAGGTGAGCTGACATTGCTGTTACCTGTGCCTGTACAACACTGAGACGGCTGAAACGGTGTTCTCCTCCTGCCAGAGTGGTATTCACATCCCCTATGCCCTGATGTTGTTCTTTCCAAACTGTGATACGTTTAAACTTAGGGTTGAGTTCTTCCCACTCCATTTTTGTGCATCCCAGTTCACTGGCACACCTTTGCAGAGGGAGGCTTGTTCAGGGCTCTGTGTGTACTCTTCCTGTGAATTTGGCAGTGTTGTTTCTCTTTCAGCTTAATCTACAGCTCTGTTCTGCTGGCAAGGTGATGCCAGGACCATGGAGACACAAACTGCACCTTTATCCATTCCAGCTATGCCTACGAAAATGAACACAGGCAAAATGATAGCTGCAGAAAATGTTCCTGGTTTAATCATGGATTAGGGATGTTAGCTGAGCTGTTCCAGTACCAGCTCTGTTTGCAGTGTAAGGTCAGGGTTCTTACAAGTTAGGCCATGCTGGTGTTGTACAGGGCTCTGTATGAGCAGCTCTTAGGCACAGTCTTTAGCATAACACCACCATGTTTTAGTGCAGGTAGTTCCAGTTCATGAGTTTGGGTAGCTATTGAGATTTGCATTGATATATTCATTTGAGAGAATAATCTGTCACTCCACTCACATGCCAAATGGATATTTGTTACGAAGGTGAGAAGCAGGTGTTGCTCAAGCCGCCACATCAGGACAGACATTATTTGGGACAGTGGCAGGGGAAGAATGAAACTGCACCAGAATTCACATAAAGTGATATGAACAGCTTTAAGCATTGCATCCTGACCACCAGCAGCATGTCTGGCTTGAGAGGAGATTCCTCTCTGTAGTAAAGATACATAAGTAAAGATTAAATGTGGCCTTCACTAAAAGCACCTGTCCTATGAGGACAGGCTGAGAGAGTTGGGATTGTGCAGCGTGGAGGAGACCCCGGGGAGATCTCATTGCGGCCCTCCAGTAGCTGAAGGGGACCTACAAGATAGATGGAAAGCAACTGTTTATCAAGGACTGTAGTGACAGGACAAGGGGTAATGGGTTTTTAAACTGAAGGAGGATTTAGATTAGGTGTTAGAAAGAAATTCTTCACTGTTAGAGTGGTGAGGCACTGGCACAGGTTGCCCAGAGAGATTGTGGAGGATCCATCCCTGGAAGTGTTCAAGGCCAGGTTGGATGGGTTTTTGGGCAGCCTGGTCTAGTGGACGGTGTCCCTGCCCATGGCAGGGGGGTTGGAACTAGATGATCTTTGAGGTCCTTTCCAACCCAAACCATTCTGTGATAAGATGTTGTTAATTAGTAAAAGTGAGATGCCACTATGTATGCCTTCAATAGAGAGATAGGATCTAAGATGTGGAAATGACTTAGGTAACATAACACTGTTGAAATACGTCATCTTCTTGGAGACTAAAGTACTTGAATTGTGGACAAACTGAAAAATAAAGGTGTGAAGATCTCATTTCTTCTGTGTGGTGGGACCCCTCTCCCTTTTGAAGGCAAGCAGGCATGTTCCCTTATTCTGAAGACCATGTGGGCTGCATTACCTGTCCAGCCACAGCATTTTACAGAGCACTCTACAAGGACAATGTGTCTTATCAGATCCAGATTGTCTGGTTGTTGTACGGGTACAACAGGCTGTGTTGGGGAACATTCTGCACCTGAGCTCTTGCCTTCCCTGGCTATGCAATGTGTAAACACAGTTACAAGTAATCAAGTAGCTAATTAAATCCTTACATGTAAAGTTAAACGTGTTCTAATATTGAGGCCAGGCAGCTATTTCAAGATCACAACAGCTTTAAATAGATGATAAGACTGTAGTAGTAAGTAAGACTGGAGTAGACTGCTAGCGTACATCTTAGCTCTCTAGTTCTGCCACTGTAGGAATGATAGACCTTTCGTTATTATTGCCAACTAACGGGGGAAGTGAATAGCAGCTAACCAAGTATTGGTGTCAGCTTTGTTAAACACCTAGAAAGGAGTGGAATTAACTAAGCTACTACAAGACAGTAGTCTAGCAACAATTAGCATGAACCTTGTTAAACATTTTAAGAACATTAATGAGCTCACCTAGAGACCTGAATTGTCATTTCATACCTGCTTCTTTTCCAGTGGGATCATTTTTAATAGAAATAAAATGTGATGATAATAACCTCAAACTATCTTTTTAAGGGTAGAATATTGGATTTTATGACTTCTGAGGAAATATATTGGCAATACTCTTTGGCTTTTGATTGCTAGTGAGAACACCAACACAATCTAACTTAGATAAGTATGAACTTGAATTCCCAGTTCCTGTGGGCTTTGTGGGATTGAACGTTCACTTTTGTTCTCCCAGCCCTCCTTTTCCATTTCCCTTTCAGGACTGTTGAGATGATCTTGTTTGTAGGATTTTTCCAAAGACTAAATAAAAAAGGAATTTGAACAATGAGCCCAACTTTTAATTAAAGCCAGTTACTTAAAGTACCCAAAATTTTTTTGTGATTTAATTTCCGTTTGCTTTGAGTATAGACTTTTAAAAAAGAAATCACAATAGCGTTATAAAAACAGCTCTTGCAGCCAACACTGACTATCTGGGGAGCTGTCTTGCCAAGCCCGAGAGCTTCACTAGACCGTGTATGTTTGCATAATCAAAGTATTAACAAGACGGTATCCCATTCTGGAGCCATTTCCATGTAGTCTGCGGCTGCCACTGCTGTTTGTTCCCAGAAATTGTTGTCTTTTTTTAATGTGTAAACTAGCTAATTTATTTTTACATTGCTTCTGTTGTGTTTTAGGGGATTAGTCTTAACAAAACGCCCCTCCGCATTTTTCAATTTAGGGCTTCTGGAAGGGGTAGACTTGCCAAATACACAACTGACTGGCAAAAAATGAACTGTGTGTGGTCAGTTTCAAATGAAATATAAATGGTACAATGTTATAGTTAAAATATTTTAAAACTTCTAGTTACTCTTGAGAGTTCCCTCCTCCCTTTATTCTTGAGCAAATTAAACCTGACACATTTAACCCAGGTTTTATGGGGAAAATGGGGGTCAGAGTCTGAGGAAAGTAAATTGGAAGTTTGAGCATGGAAAGAGCAATAGATACAAACCCTTGGCTCTTCTGTAAGTGTGCTGGAAGTTGAGGGAAGCTTTTTGAAAGGTCAGTGCTGAATAGCAAACGGCTGACATGCTCAAATGTTTATCTTACGGCTCTCTCTGCTTCTTATATATGACCTATGAGAAGTGTTCTTGCACTTCTGAGGTTTTTGTTTGTTTGTTATATAAAGTAGGTCTGTCTGACAGTAGAATCTTTTTTCTTTTTTTTAATCTTGCAAAACACAACAGCGCAGACTCCTGTACCACTGAGCTGTTCTTTGAGGACTCCTGCGAACTCAAGAGCCCTACGATTCTCAGGAATCCATTGCTTCCTCACTCATCTCTTGTGTTTCCAGGATAAGCAAGATTTGAATTGCTGTTCCTCCTAATACAGGGACTGCAGTACCACTGTGCTTTTTAGAACAGCTGCTCTTATTTTATTCATGGAAAAGTGAAACTCCACTATTTTCCTCCTCCCCTCCATACACATTTTCTTATCCTTAAAGAAACATAAGTACCTTTCTGAGCTGAAAACTAGCCAACAGCTCTGAAGGCTACACCTTCCAAAGCATTATTTATTGTGTGCAGTGTAAAGCAATACAGGAGAGCGACAGCAGTGAAACTTCTGCAGTAGGTTTTAGGTTGCTGTAGGCTGAATAAATTCATTGCTTTGTATCTCTGAAGCTAGTATTTTCCAAAGCTCTTAAACTAACAAGCCAGTTCTACAAGATGCAACTTGTCCTTGAGAAGGAACGTGTTGGAAGATGTCTACAGAGCCCTCCTCTCGTTAATAGCCATCCGGGCCAGCTCGCAGTACCTTCAACACACTGCGTTAGCGTTGTTTGTGCATGATTCAGTTCTCCATTGCAAATTAAGAAGGGCCAATTATCTTAAATCTGGTCCATTCCAAAGGAAACTGCAGGGACTTATTTTCTGTTTCGGATCTTCATATATTAGCTGAAAGCAAAATGACAGCTTGTACCTCTGACCCTTCTTGGATCTGTCATCTGCACTTTGTCCAGCAACTGCAGTGTTGGAGCCAAGCCATCTTCCCGGTGCCTATCTTGGTGCGAGGTGCTGCAGTCATCCAACCTTTGGATCGAGCCCTAGATTTCCAGTCCTTTGACACAACTAACCCACTGTAGTAGACCTCACCTCAAGCAAGGGCTTAACTGATCTCCTGAGTGCAAAGGGCCACTTCATTAGAAGAAAAAATTCTTGAAAAGCTCTGTTAAACAGTGTCAGCCTGTGCTGCTGCCGTTGTAATCCAGCATCTGTCTTCCTCCACCAGACATCCCTCAGAAAACTGCATCTCCCAGCAATTTCATCTGCAAAGCCTCTGTCAGCTCTTCTTCCCATGAGAGGTTTCAGGCAAAGCTCTGGACAAGCCCTGACACCTTTTCTTCCTAGGAGAGCCTCTCCAGCACGAGGTCTCTTGCCTGCCAGCGCTGCTGCTCAGCTGCTGTGCTCTGGCCTGGAACCTGCGTGTCTGACATTGCTTTCCAAGTGTTTTTCAGGTTGTCCTTACGAGATCTATTGTGGTGTTTTCCTGTTTACTTCTGCAGCCCTCTGTTGTATTTAAGCGGCGTAGTTAAATCAGGAAATTCTACACCTAATACGCAGCAATTTCCCTTCGCTGACCCAGTTGCCTGTAGCACTTTGTGAAATAGCTGCACTTCAGCACTCGGCATGTTGCGTCTGCACTGCCTGTCGCAATCGCACAGCGTAACGTGAGCGGTTTTATCGTGGAGGAGAGGCAAATCTTCCCTGCCTTTTTGTTAAACCATCCGTGGAGGCCTGACGGGCAGGCTCTGGTGAGCCTTGCTGCAGCGCTGCAAGGCGTTGCCAGCGCTGGAGCCGGAGGCAAGAGGAGCACATGCTGTGCTCTCCTCCTCTGCCCGCACTAGGAGCTGCTGCCCCATCCTCCTCCTCACCTTCACCTTTGAGCCTCTGCCCTTTGCACTGGCGCACGCTGGGTTCTGCCACTCCGCCGTGAGAGGGTTACCTTTGGCAGAAGACTGGGGCCGGGGAGCCGCAATGGTTTTACTTTAAACTGGTGTGGTGAGGCTTGCCAAGGCTCGGTGGTGTGGTAGGAGGAGGATCTGGAAGGAAACATGAGTGTGTACTCTGGGCTCTGCCTCCACCTGTGGAGAAAATCAAATTGTTTTCATAGGAGTGTTCCCTGAAGACTTTGAGCCCCTCTTTTTGCTAACCCTTCACTGTGGCTAATACTCATTTTAAAAAATAAAAGATGTAAATTTAACATTTCAAAACCTAACTGATATCCAGTATTCTACCCTTAAAAGCTTTTCACGATCAAGATTAGAATCATCAGTCCATCTTGATGGTTTTAATATGTGGTCGAGAAGTTACCCGTCTTACGCTGGCATCAAGTTACGTCATTCCCCATAATTTTTCTCTTGGTTTTTTTTAGCCTTGTTGTTCATAATTTCCTTTCCAAGTGTTTCTTTATTTGAAATGCCATTTATATTTTGTTGCCTTTTTTTTTTTCCAGCACATCTTACATCTTTGTTTTTGTTTTGTTTTTAATCTTATTTCTGGCGTTTTCCATCGCTCTGTGGCCATGATTGTGGATGTGTTTTGGTTTTTGCCTGCCTTGCTGTTCTCTCGCTGCACTCCCTAGATCCCTGTTGCACAGTCCTCTGTCATGGATGACATTGAGGAGTGGCTCAGTACCGACTTGGTGAGACTCTTTATATTTTCATTTTTCACATGGGCAATAGCACTTGTACGGATAACTTTCAATGCATTGCTGAGTTACTGGGACTTCTTGTAATGGGAGGCAGTGAAGCTTCCAAATCATATAGCTTATTTCCCTTTGAGGGGAATATCGAAGCAGGAAGAGACAGGGTCATGTTCAGCAATTCAATCAAAATGTTTTTTTCTGAGTCGTTTTATTTTCACTTCTCCATGTTAACATCAGAGAACAGCATGCATTCCAGAAATCCTGTGTTTCTGGTCCCCGTATAGGAAAGCATTTAAACCTGTGCTGAAGTTTACCTGTGTTCTCCACCAGACTTAGAGCACGTGTTTAAAGCTGCATTGGCTTTGACAGAATCTAAGTACATTCTTACGCTGAGGCGTGCTTTTAAGAGATGCTGGATCAGGGCTTAGATTCCTTTCAAACAGAGATGTCTTTGCTAAATTGGCAAGCAATTTTGACATGTTTCATAGTAGTAACAATAAAAATTTATAACAGCCTCTCTTCAATGTTTATAACTTTCAGTTTCTCCTAAATGATTATTGTCTGGTAATTATTAAACAAACAAACAAAAGACAGAGAACTAAAAGTAGCTTTTCCTTCAGTCTGGGGTTTGTTTTGCTGTACCAATACACATTTGGCTTCAGCAGTGGTACAGCTAGTACACATTCATTCCGATCTCTTTTTTCAATGTAACCATCTGACTCAAATTAACCAAGTGCATTTTGGGGACGGGTGGTGGGTTGCGTTTCAGACTGTTCTTTTAAACATGGTTTTAGTGAACTGAACTGTTTCCTTGTGGTCACTGTATCCCAAAGGACCGTCTTCTTCCATTACTTCTTATGACTTCAGATATTGTCCCTAGATAACTCCCTGCTCCTCAAGGTATCCCCCAGCCCCTTTTGCCTGCCCAGCTCCTGGCTGGGAGCTGCGAGGTTCAGGCTCCCGAGCTCTGGCAGCAGCGCTGCAGGCACGCTCCGGCACGTCAGCCCTCCACTCCAGCACCAGAGGAGCTGACTATACTGAAAGGAAGAAAATGCTCCTGCTCTCCAAAGCCGCCTGAAGTGCTTAAACAGATTCTGGGTTTCAGTATTTGAGTTTGGCAGACTGACTGGCTGTCTTTGAAATGTCACTGATTTTCAGCTGCAGGTAGTTTTTCAGGCCACAGTTCAGGCAGTCATTTTCAAATTTAATTACAAACTGGCCTCATTTTGTTAAAGAAATACAGTAAATGTGGCATGTCCACTCTGCTTAAACAATAAACTTTTGTCTTTGCCATTTAAATTAATTTAGCAGGAGAGAAGATCTTATGGAGAGATATCAAGGTAGCTCTGCACATCCGTTATCCCCTAGATAGTCTTGCTCAAAAAGAGCAAAGCAGAGAGTGCCATGTAAATGCTTGAGCAAGCCTGAGGATCACACGCGCTGCAGCTGTGACTGTACCGGCTTCCCTTTTCCCGGGTACCTGGGTCCCCATCCTGACCGTACGTGGGTGCAGCATAGAGATGCCCTCTGAGAAAGTTTGGACTGGATTTTTGGTTTTCACTCTGGGTTCCCCCCTTCCTTTTTTTTGTTAATGGTTCATATAAGTTCTCTGCTTCCCAACTGAGGAAGTGAAATATTAGGTTAGCTAGTCATTATTTATTTCCTTACACTTTTTGGGATATATGGGAACAAACAGCACCTCTGCATGTGAAGCAGTGGCTGCTGCGTGTACCTTTGGAAACCTTTGTGCAGTAGAAAGCTAGAAGATGTTAGGTTGCTTTTAATGTTCAGGCGTTAAAAACCTTTGTGAGGCCAATCAGTATGTTCCCACTCTCCTGGTAGAGAAGGCAGGGTATGGAAAAATACTTTTCTTTTTCAAAGTAGGTTCAACATGAGGTTTTCAAGTAGTATTTTTGTCCATCTTTAACATGGCGATAGATTCACAAGGAAGTCACATCCTTGGACTTTTAGTTTCCGTATTAAAGTGCTGTTGGAAAACTCTCATGTTGAAATGCACTGACCCCCTGGCATCCCAGCCTTTGTATCTCATGGCCAGATGCTGACTGCCCATCAGTATCCTTCATCCAGCCCACCCTAGTCTTGTCTTTGTACAGTGTGGACACCAGGAAAGCTGCTATATTTTTGTATGAAATCTAAAATGAACTCCCACAGAAGGAACGTTGGCCCCAAACTGTTTTGTGGCATGTGTCCTTTGTCAGCTAAAAGTGCATTTTATTTGAAGACACAATGCAAACCGCAGTCTTGACTTTTTAAAGGACAGTGTGTCAGAAAAGATGGCATCTTGTACAGTGTTTATGTGACTCATACGGCTCAGTTTTTGACCAGGCCTACTGTCTGAGTGGAAACAGCGCTGGACTGCCATTCAGGTCCAATGAGGAAAGTTTAGCTATCCACTAGCAATCTTCAGAAGCATCTCTAGTGCTCGTCCTCTTGCTCTGCAGCACAGTGAAATGTCAGTCACCATTGGACTCCCATGTAGGAGCCATGCGACTTCCCCAGGTCGCACTGCTCATATAGTTAGCATGTGGAAACAAGTGGTGGAAACTGTCCAGTTGCATTAAATGTGTGTAGAAGATAATAGTGAAGGTGAAGCACTGCCTGTGTGTTCACACACCCTTTTGTTCCAATTGCAGAAAGGAGACGAACTGGAAGAAGGAGTGACCAGTGAAGGTAAGCAGAGATGCCTGTGGCTATGAGCCGTTCTTGGGTTAGTGCACAGACTGAATTATTTGCTTTGATCCCTGCTGAGATGCTGACTTCTCCCAGCCTGATGTTCCCCAGCAAATGCTTCTGCACTCAGGAAGGCGGGAGGAGAGCATTTCAGAGCAAAAAGTTTGTATTTATAGTGTGAGGAGTGTCCCCGGCTGTAAGCGCTTTCCTGCCATCTTCCTTGGCTGTACACTGTGTTTGTGCCAGCAGGAATATGTCCCCAAGTTGCTCAGTCCTTTGGAATGATGTTTCCCTGCTTCTATTGCAGCCAATGGAGTAGTGTGGGTTTGATTCCCTCTGCTGCCTGAGCTAGGGTGTCTCAAAGGACGCCTGTACCCTTTTGTGAGGAAATCGGGCTGTACAAGTATGTGTGCCTGTGAACACAGGCCAGTGGGATGCCAGGTGCTGGAATTTCAGACCCTGCTAACCTCTGTCCCTGGGGTTAAAACATGCAGCTCCAGCTCTTACCTGTCTTCCTTCTTTTTTTTTGCATTGCAGAATTTGACAAATTTTTAGAAGAGCGAGCCAAGGCGGCGGAGATGGTTCCCAATCTGCCATCCCCTCCCCTGGAAGCCCCCACCCCTCCGACAAATCCTTCCAGCAGGAAAAAGCAAGAGCGCTCGGAGGATGCCCTCTTTGCACTGTGAAGATTGCTCTTAGCCACCCTCCCACCCCCGTGCTCTGCAGGCGAATGTTGCTATATGGCCACTTCGTCCTCTCACACTACTTGGCTAACAATGACCCCTTCCCCCACGATTTCATAGATTGCTTCTTCTTCCCCCCCTCCCCAAACTGTCCACCCCCACAAGCTGACTCTTTCTAAGTCCAACACTATTCCTGCCAGACCACGATTCTCCAGCACTCGCTTAATCCCCTCCTTCCTATCCCAGCTGCACAAAACCAGCTCTTGATGCTGAAAACCCCTTTAGAATGCATGAGTACGTCACACTGTGTTGAAACAAAAGCCCGGAGGGGAGAGAGCAGCCTTGCCCTTCAATTTATGTAGGGATCATCCTCTTCTGTAGGCAGGTCCTGCCAAGTAGACTGCTCTGTCGATCAGCATGTAATTGACTGAGCTGGAATGTTCAGGAGGAGTGTGTCTTTATTTTTAGATAAAATGTTAATGTATTGGCTTTCGTGTTGGATTCGACAGCAAGGAACAACTGTTCCCCTTTCAACATGTGCTTCACAAGTTAAAATCCTTTACTCTCCCACTCACAAATCTCCTGGTACCATATGGTGGTCGCTTTTCCCCACTTTGTGCGGCATTTCATATTCTAAATCTCACAGGGTATTTTTTTCCTTGTGTTTTATCTGGGCTTGCTCTAATTTGAAAGCAGTCTGTTGGCCATGTCCAGTAGCTCTGGCAGTTGATGAGAATGAAAAACGCTGAGCTAAATGGATGCTGTAACGTTAGTGTATGAAGCATTTTGCTCTTTGGGAGAGCATTCTCACGTGAGGATTTTTTCTAGTGTGTTTGCCTTTTAAAATAGCTAGGTTATTTTTTCCTTACCTTAGACTCCTTCTTCAGTGACTGTAGAGCTCTGCATTTGTCTCAGCTGTTGTAAATAACATCCATGCAGATGGATGGGACTTGCTCATGGACTGGGTGTGAACTGAGGTTCCTGGATTCCGTGCCATGCCTGGTAGGATAGACATGCTGGTTCTTGGTGGTAGGTATGAGAAAAAGAGGCAAATCTCAGAGTCTTGTACACAAATGCTGAGGGAGGTGGTTACCCATGGAGGGATTAGCCATGCCTGCTTGTGCTGGAGGTGAAACTCTACATTTCTTTCTAGGTTTGGGCCTCAGAAAGTGTTGGATGATTGTGGCCTCGCTATTTGTAATTTTCGGAGTGTCCTTTGCTACCTCTGCCCCTTTATTAACTCCCAGCTCCTACGGGGCTGCAGTCTCCCTCCCGTCTGCGCAAACAAGTACATTCCCTTGCTTGCCAGAGGCATGGCCGAGAGTGCTGCTCTTCCTGGAGCTGCCAGAAGGGATTCCAGCATGTGTGCCTGCCTTGCTGGACTGACAAGCAGAGCTGGAGCAGGCAGCTCCAGCCATCGCTGCATCCCCCAGCATGTTCCTTGGTAGGAAGCCAGTGACGCAAGATGGCAGGATCAAAGAGAGAGCTGAACGCTGTGCGGCAGGGAGAATCTCCTGTCCTGACAGAAGGCAACTTTATCAGATGAACGCCCATGCAGGCAGCAGCGCTCCAGCCCTCTTCCTTGGGGCGCTCATTGTCTTAGGCAACCAGCCACTTTGTTCTGACTTGGCATGTCTGAGCTTCCCGGGATGCTGATGTGTGTCGAGCTCTCTCAGAAGTTGTTCTAGACCAAGAAGCTGTGCTATAAACAGCTGATGTGAAAGTGATAGAAGCTTTTATCTGAGCATAGTTCTTTCAGCTCATAACATACTCGCTAGGGTACACCACGCTTTGGTAGGTTGTGATACATAAAACCTTTTACCAAATGGCCCGATTGCAGCACTGATGGTCTTTAGAAAGTGGTCACGTTAATCTTCAGAGGGAAACCTTGTTCGGTGCAGGATTTTCAGGCCGTCTCAGATCGATGTCACTCTCTGCTGTCCCTCCTCATCCTCTCCTCTGTCCTTCCCTGCCTGCATCCTCTTCCAGGATACCTCCGTATGTAGCTGGGCCCAGGCAAGGCTGCCCTGCCACTCCCCCGGCACTGACTTGGCACCTCGTCGCTGCTCCGTAGCTCACTGCTCCCTGTCAGCTCTGCGCTGTGCAGAAGGTAGCATGGCTTGCAAGTGATGGGGAAGATCAGCATAAGGATGGATATAGCTTGGGGGTCAAGCTGCTTCTTCTCCCCACTTGCTGGCCCTCTCCCCAGTTGAAGCCCTTCTATGTGGGTCTGCAGAGGGTTACTCTCCATTTTGTCTTCTCTGAGGCTAATGGGGAGTGCCAGGACAGTCTGCCTCGGTTGCACGTGTGCACTGCTGCTCTTGCCCACTGCCCTTGCTGTTTAACACAAGGTGAGCCCAATGCTCAGATCCTGGCTGCCAGACACCCCACTGCCAGCTGCTGCCAGACCCTGCATTGCTGCAACACATCAGATGTGGCCACCAGCTCCCAGAAACCTGAGGAAACTTCTATTGTGACGCTTATTTGATTTCAGACAGTGTCTGGTGATTGCCTGAGCAGTCTTGCCAGCACAGAATGAATTGTTGGTATTCCTGTCAATGCAAAAAGCTCTGTGGGTGTTTTAAGTGTGTATTTTCTCTGCTAAATCCTTGAAACACATTGACCCTGTAAATGGCCACATCAGGTGATTCTAAGCATGTTAATCCAGCTTCCCTGCCAAGCCGGAGGAGATAATCGCATTGCTCAAGCATGGGGACGTTGTCAGATGATGCTGAGTGGCAAGGATATCACCAGCGCTGTCACCGAGCCGCCCTGCAGAGTCCCATTGCCGCGGATTTACCGACCCTGCTTCCCCCACCTCTAAGCAAAAAGTGGGCCGGGGGTGTGTGTCGCTGTTAACCCTTATTTCTGTCACACTAAACCTGTCCTGGGACTTCCAAGTTGTTGCTTTAGAGAGAATCTGGTCCCTTTCTGGAAGATCTTGCAGAGCTGTCAGTGACTGTTCCCTCTGACCGGGAAGGAAAAGACATGAAACAAGAAGGCTGGGGCTGAGGGGAGATGAGCAGCGTGTGTTGGCACCACTCAAGGGACTCTCTTCTGTGCTTGCAACCTCAGGCACTCCGTGGTCCCCACTGATGTCCCGCGTTATCCGCTGCAAAGTGAGGGCACTGAGGGCAGGGGGTGGCCAGTGCCGTCAGCACAGGCGGTGGCTTTGCTGGAAGTAGGGCAGTGCTTGGGAGATGCCGTCCTCGGGAGGTGTGTGCTCAGCCAGGGGCGAATGGTTAAACATCCTTTTGGTGGGACCCTTGATGGGTCTGGTAAAAGTGCAGCCCCTGCAGTGAGTTGAATTTGGAGCCTGAATCCACCAGACCTGACTCTCCCGGGCTGAGCACGCGGGGGCTGGAAGCACCAAAGGGGACAGAGCGTGCAGCAGAACTGGCCGTTTAGCCCAAACCTTCTGTAACACATGTAAGAGCTTCCCTAGAGCTTCCTTAATGTCCTGTATCAGGATCTCTCATCTTCCCTGTCCTCTTGTGGTCTGCAGAAAACCTGAGTGGTGGAAACTGTTTGGGGGAAAGGGAAGGGGAGTTTCACTTCAGAAGACTGACATCTCCATTTATTCTTCCTTCGCTTTCACTCTTAAGTGCTTCCTCTGTGCAAGTGGGCAGAGGACTTGCGTGGATCTGACGCTTGTGAGAAGAGGGATGGAGCTGCCGCCTGATCCGCTTTCCATAAGAACTAATGTCCCAACGCTTTCTAGGCACATTAGGAATCGCAGCGCAACACTCAATGACACTAAATTATTTTTGGGGTCCTTTGTAAGTTCTAATCATACCCTATTCTAGGTTAAAATATTTATTTTGTCAATATATTTTCTTTCCAGTGTGTTTTTTAACCTCTTCTGTTAACTCTTCATATGCTGAGATGTAAGAAATGAATGGTTTCTATTTAAATATATCCTTTCGGGTTTTTTAATTGTTATGTGTAGATTTCAGCTGCATCTTTGGCAGGTGTAATAGATAACAATGTGCTGTACAGACATTTAGGGTGTTTAGTATGTAGGTAAGGCTCATAGGAGAATTGCTCATAAAAACGTAGCACAGTGTCTCTTAAAGGGAAAAGCATGAATTCAGAGACTGGTCCTTACCGGGACCCTCACGTAGCCTCCAACATACCTTTCCCCTTCCAACTATCACAGCCTCCATCTCTGAAATGGGATCAAATCAGCTCTGCTATTTCCAGGGCTGTTTTTACACCTCCCAAGCTGAAGAAGGATTTTAGTGGGGGGGTCCATTCCTTTGACTTTATTTGGCTTTTTTTTTTTTTTAATGGGATGCATTGGCTGTTTCCACTTTTAAATGGAGGCTTCTGCAGAGCTGGCTGTGGTGGCGAGATGTTTCCCTCCAGTGGTGGAAGAACAGATCCGGACGGTGGTTTCAGGCCCAGGGCAGGGGTGATGGTCCCCCTCCGTAAGCTGCCGCAGGAGCTGGGCCCACACTCCCCCAGCACGCTGGCCAACGCAGCCTGTTCCTGTTCCTCTCTATTCGATGCTCTCCTGACCAGGAGAGCAAACGTAGGAGCATTTTCAGCAGTCTTTTTCATCCGATGAGTTGTCAGGTCTCTTGCAGCTGCTGGGAATCCCGTGGAGTAGAAACTGCTTGTGCTATCTCCATCCCCAGGCCAGCCTCATCCAGCTCAGTCATTGTTTACCTCCTGAACGCTAACCGCAAGGCTTGCGGAGCCTACCCTGGAAAAAAAAACCAGCTCAGGACAGTTATTTTTATGGAAATAATGAAGCAGGCAATCAGTGAGTGGATTTATAGCCTTCTTGGAGGTAACCCTTCGGCTGCTGGGGGCACCCACCCGCCCTTGCCCACCAGCAGAGGAGAGGAGGCAGGACTCCCCTTGCCAGGCACCCAGAGGCGTTGCTGGTGCCCACGCAGCACCTTCCACTCGTCCCTTCCCTGCCGCAGCCTCGGGAGCAGGCTGCACCCCCCTGCTGCACCCCCCTGCTGCACCCCCGGGCTGCCCAGCCCTGCCCCAGGCACCGATGGCAGATTGCTCCTCCATCCCGGAGAGAGGCGAGGTTGCGTTGCGCCAAGAGCTGGCTGGCTTTCGAGCGGCGCCGAGCTCCGGTGCTGGTTCTCTTTAGCCCACAGCAAACCTACGGCAAACTTCCCACCCTGCTCTGTGTTTTTATGAGTACAAGCTCCTTATTCTGTACATGTTATTATGAGCTATCGTTAACCCTACAAATGTAACCTGTGTAATAGCTTCTCTGTATATTACAGCTGTAGGCTTTCCAGATAAAAGTGGATAATATTTATTTACTGAAGATATTGGATATTTTTTTGTTTGGGAATGGGGTAGGGGGAGAAGGGGGACATAACTGTTTAAAGAGATTGACTATGTAAAGAGAAACAAAATACACAAAAAGAAACCCAACACTAAAATGTTGCTGTATTCACATAGAAGTGGTTATGTTAAGAACAATACAACTGTATTAATCTGCCATTGTTTAACTTGCTCCAGAAGTCATCTCTACTTTGGTTCCTGCATGTGAGATACTCCAATAAATACACTACTAGTGTGACCCGGAGGATGGTATCTGTCTGTCTCTCAGGTGGTGTCTCGCTCTGCTTCACTGCCCGGCCTGAGCACACGGTACGAGAGAGCATGGGAGACGTGCTCGGTCTGCAGCTGCCGTTGGGTGCCCGTCAGATGTCAAAACACGATGCAGGTTTTTGGGAATCTGTGGTTTCCTCCAAATGACAGAGGCCTGGGTATTCTCACCAGGAGAAGAATTGTCCCCAGTGGAAGATGCTCTTTGTGTCTTTATGTGGGTCTTGCTGTGTATGGGCAGCGTGTTGCCACTGCTGGGAAATTCTTTACCCGTTCAATCTTTGGCACATCGTTTGTGGATGACAGCAGGCAGGCACAGGGGTGACAGCTTTGGTGCTTGGTGGGAAGAGAAGGAGGAGCAACCATCAAGGAACCCTGGAAAAGTGGCATAGTATTACTTTGGCCAAAAATGAACCAATTTGTCGGAATGGTGCCCTCCGTCTTGCACGTGGAGATCAAAATGCACGGTCTGTGGTTTAAAAGCTGCTTTGGGGAAGGGGTGTGTGTGTGGAACAGCTTGAAAGATGGGTTTCCCCTCCTTGTAGCTGCAGATTAGCATGCGTTACATCCAGCTCTGCCCTGGCTTGTTTACCGTCACGCTGATCATGTGCCTGACTCTGTGTGGGATATATTCGGGTAGGTTCATGGCCCTGCTCTGTTGAGAAAGGTGCGGAGCTACCATTGCCCTGACAGAGCAGAAATCACACAAAAAGCACTGGGTCATAAATTTCCAGTGCTGTGCAGAGGGAAGGCGGCCAGACCGGGGGGGGTCTGCTACCTTCCAGGGGCTGCAGCACCCTGTCCTCTGCCGCCTCGCAGTTGTGCATGAGGCAAAGATCCCTCTAACCCCAAATTCTTACTGTCTCCACAGGGGCCAAAGTGGGTGCAGGAGTGTAAGAGCAGGACAAGCACACGGGGTCATTTCGCACAGGTGCCCCTCCAGCTGCTGCTGACACCTGACTCCCCAGACCAAGCATGGCTTCCCTGGGGTTGTCAACCCTGATGGGCTTCCTGTCTCCAAACCTACCTGGGCTCCTGCAGAAACCCTGCGAGCTCCCAGCACGGGCTGGGGGCTTCCACAGATCGCTGCCCTCCACCACGGGCTGCAGAGCCCAGTACAGGCTAAGCCTCGGCTGCAGCGTGTGTGTGGCTGCTTTTCAGCGTTGGGCACCAAGTTTGGATCCTGGTGTGAATGGGAAGTGACCACACGTGCATTTACCTTTCCCTTTTCACCTCGGGGTAAATAAACCCCGCGCAGGGGCTGTATGGCACACTGGAGTGCCGCCGGGCCGGGCTGTGTGTTTACCCAAGCCGTAGCTCAGGAAGCAATAGTTGACAAAGCAGAATTACAGGTAGTGAAGGAGAGAAGAAGCTTTGAATCTGTTTGCGACACTTATTAATGATTAATGCCGCACTCTGCCGTAGCAGAACAAACCCCGGAGCACGAGGGATGCTGCGGGCCAGGAGTGGGGCATGTCAGCAAAGCCCTGGGCGGGCAGGGCTGCTTTCAGCACAGGGGGAAGGTGTGCTGTCAGGCGCAGACATCCAGAGGCTCAGCATTTTGGGGAGCCCACCCAGCCAAGCGAGGGGGTAGCAGGATGGGGGATGCCTCTTTGCAGCGTGCCAGGGGCTGACGCATTGGGGCTCTGCAGCTGAAGCACAGCACGTCCCAGAGCCTGGCGCTGTCGCCCGTGCGGCTCGGGGCAATGCTCCACGCCGCTGGCGAGCCCTCCGCGGCCGCCCGAGCCCGCTGCAGCGGTGTGAGCCTGCCCAGCCGGCTCGGCGGCCAGAGCCCAACCGTCTTGGGGCTGGTTTGTTTTCTGTCTCATCCCTGCGGTTTCCTCCCAGCCTGCGAAACGTCTCAGCGACTCTGGAGCAACCACGTGGCCCTGCTGCCATCCCCGCAGGACCGACATGATGTAATCGCGGGCCCTGAGCCGTGATGCAGAATCACTCCACTCCAGGCCGCCGCGCTTATTGGCTGCGTGGCCCTGGTCCTACAGGCGGGGGTTTCCCTACCTCGCAACCAAGCTTACCCCGGGGAGCCCCACCCCGCGTGGCATCCATCGGCCTCCAAACCCATCCCACGGAGCTGCCGGGGTGCTTAATTCTTTCCCCTTGCACAGAGGATGCTGCTTGTTTGCTTTGCTTCCCCAGAGCAGGGGGAAAGCAGCGTGTGTGGGTCCCCGGGGTGCACATCCCCTCTGGCTCGGGGGGAGGCTTGAGGTCGGGGAAGAGGCCCCACAAAATGCAGCTTTGCCCGCAGCTTGTGCAAAAATGAAGCTGTGTTTATGCGTGTGATTTTCCCCCCCTCCACGTGTCGTGGGGAAGGCTGCGTCCTGGGTCTCGCGTGGGTTATTAAAGGTGTGTGACCCTCACGTTCACATGAGGCTGCTCTAAAGCCTCGTGGGGCCACGGCACATCCATCCCTCCTGGAAAACCTGCCCTCTCCTTCTGCATCACGCGGACTGCTGCAAGGGCTTTCCTGAGGAAACCTGCAGCCACCGCAGAGCCCAGCTTCTCCCCAGTGATCTGAATAAAAAAGTGGGGTGCAATGCATGGCCCCCCTGAGGCCCCCATGGCAGGTTATGGATCTCTTCGGGGTTTTTCTTTAGCAGCATTTGCTGTGGGCAAAGAGATGTCCGGGCAGCTGCCAGTGCCCTGTGCGCGAGTGATGCTGCCTCAGCCATCGGCGTGGAGCTGAGCCAGGACTCCCTGGGCTCGTCCCCAGCTCGGGCACAGGTTAACGTCCCCAGCTTGAGGAGGCTCAAGGGTGAGGGTGCAGAGGGACTGACTGGCAGGGCTGCACACCCACAGCTCTGCCACCCACCACGCGCACGCGCGGCGTGCTCTGCGTGGTCCCTGGTGAGCTCCGTGTCACACCAGGGTGCCCTGTGCCACGCAGGGTTCCCCATATTGAACAGGGGTGCCGGCTGTGCTGGTGAGGGGAGGGTTTTATGGTGCGGTCAGGTTTAATTAATTCACAGGTAGCCTCAGATCGAGCTCAGTGTTTCTTTTCCTAAATTATTCCCAGCAGGAAGACAAACCACGCAGCACTGCAGGGCATAGCGGCGTGGCCTTGCCCTGGTGTGAAACCCTCACGCTGAGACCCACCACCCGTGGGCAGCCACGGGGCTGACCCCGATGGCACCAGTGGTTTTCCTGGTTCCCACAGCTCACGGCTCCAGGGAGAGTGCGTGTGCTCAGCTGGGGCTCACAAGGCACCATCGGCCCTTTGGCATCCCCTAAACGGGGCCGTGGGAGCTTCTCCCACCCTGGGCCGTGCCGTGGTTGGGCAGCGGTGCTGGGACGTGCTCCGGACCCCGGAGCTGGGAGAGGGAAGGCAGATGTCTGCAGCCTCCCTCTGCACTGGGAACTGCAGAAGCCTTGAGAGGTGGCTTGGTGGCCCAAGCTCACCCCAGCACGCGGCCTCCGCAAGGTGCTGGGGGCTTCTGCAGCCATGGCCACCACCTTCTCCCCACTCCAGCCCTCCCGCCTGCTCCCACGGGTGCTCCGATCCAGGGCTGAGTAGTATTTAATGCCCAGCCCAGCTATGTAGAGCCCAGCCCGGGTATTTGGTGCCTGTCCCCAGGGGACTGGTGCCCTGCTCCGGGACTGCAGCCAGCCCTGCTCCCCGCTCCGCTCCTGGTGCACCAGGTCCCTCGCCGGTGCAGTCGGGGGGTCCCCGCCCGGAGCCGCCGGGGGTCCCGGCGCGGTGCAGCGGGGCTGCAGGTCCCGGCGTCGGCGGTGCGGGGCGGGGAGGCGGCCGCGGGGCGGGACGCGGCGGCGGATCCGCCTCCANCCGCCGCAGCCCGGGAGCCGCCGCCGCCACCGCCGGGATGAGCGTCCTCGCCTTCGACGACGGGGCCCTGGAGGGGCTGACGCCGTCCCTCGGCCTCTCCGGGGCCAGCGACATCGACACGGCGCTGCTCAGCGACATCGACGGTGCGTCCCGACGCGGGCAGCGGCGAGCGGGACCGGGCTGGGTGCATGGCCGGGGCCGGGCTGGGGGAATAACCGGGGCTCGCTGCGTGGCCGG